>ML369672.1:1279-25867 GCA_005239525.1 Nicotiana knightiana | reverse complement strand
ATATATATATATATATATCCTGAGCAATGAAAGAAAATAACCAAAACATGTCTTATTAAAAAGCTTTAAACCATTTTCAGACAGTAAATCCTTGATTTGGCCAGGAATATTGGGGTCAGATAATGTCCGAAACCTAATGATCCCATAATCAACATATTATCTACAACTTTTATTTACTAGAAAACAAAATAACTATATTTATAATACAATTTTTCTACAATAAGATAAACATAGTCAAAAATTAAAATCAAAATAATTTATAATTATATTACAATTTATCTACAATCTTAAAAATAGAGTCAAAACCAGGCAAAACATATATATAATAATGTATCTACAATCAGAAATCATAAATCTACAACAAATCTACACAATGTAGATAAAATTTATAAAACTACAAATAACAAAATTATGTTGATTCATAAGAATGAGAACAAAATTTTTTAGCTTTAAAAAAAAAATTTGTTGAAACTAATAACTTTTTACCTTCACCAATGACTGTTGGGGAACAATTTTAGAAGATTTTTGAACTTTCTTCTTTTTTGAAGGTTTTACATTAGGAGACACTCTAACTTTTTTTGCAACTTTAATGACAGCTTCTTCTTTGACGAAATCATCATCGAAAGCAATCTCTTTGCCTTTCCTTTTTGCAGATTTGACAGGTATCAACGATTCACCAGTATAAATATCGTGTTTTTATTTTGTTCGAGCTTCTGCCCTAGCTTCACGAGGGGAAAGCCTGGGATTATTCTCTTCTTTCGCATGAGATAGTTTTGAAACCTTTTTGGATGAATTCTCTGAGAAAACACCCAAATCAAATGTAGGAATATCGGCTCCTTTGCCTTTTTAGGGATATTATTTGAAGATATTTTCTTCTTCATTCAAAATCAAGCTAAGCACAGACGTTAATGGAGGTGATATTTTGAAGAAGAGAGTAAAAATTTAGAATGCTTATGGAAGAAAAGAGTAAATAGGCATTAATGGAGGAATTCTGAATTTTGTGAAAAGAAAATCATGGGTGAGTGCAAGATACACGGGGGAGGAGGGGGGGTGGGATGTGGAGAGAGAAACATGGGGTAGTAGGAGATGTCGCGCCCCCTCTTTCCTCGCGGAGATCGGATTTATGACATTCGGTTGAGATAACTCTTTCAAGGAAGAGTGAAGAGAGGAGAGTCGCCACCTAACGGGTTTGAGGTGCGTTAGGGCACCTAAATGGTTTATCTATAACTAGGTTGTTAACCAAAGACAGAGTAAGGGCTTGAAATTATCCTAAGGGGAAGGTGTTAGGCACCCCTCAGGATCCACAAGTGTGGTTCCCAGCCAAACATCTTTTGTAAATTTTGTACAATTAGAAAATAAACAAATATGGCTCAAATAGTAGGGGATTTAGTCTAAGTACACATAGGTTTAGAAACTGTTAAAGTTAAAGCTAGATTTTGAAAAGAATTACAATCTAAGAATGTTTATGGGAATAAAGGGGTTCCTAGGTTTGTTTATAATATGGATCACATCAATGCAATACCCGGTATGAAACTTCTCGAAGAGGGGCTACACGTGGTATTAGTGGACCGGTCATCATATCCATATTCTACCCTTTCCCACCCCGTGAAGGTAATTAAAGCGTGTGTTGGTCACGAACTCTATTTTATGCTGTTACCCGTTCCTTCCTATTAGTCCCGGAGGAAATTAGGACTCCTATCCTAAAGGGAGGTGCTAGGCAGACCCTCAGTTTTAAAGGTGAACATTGCTAAAGCGACACATAATAAAACATATAGGACTTCAGCAAAGGGGAAATCATGGAAAGCAAATAAAGGCTCAGGTATACCTCCGCACATCGTACATATAAACAACATGACTCATGTACAGTTAAGGTCCAGATTCACATTCTGATTTTAGGCATGGTATCTAAGTGATAACACAAAGACCGATTTTATTACATAACTTAGAGTGGAAGTCCTAATCAGGCGTGCCTACTGGTTTTAAACATGCTGAAAATTGAACACTAATCACAAAAGGTAGTTCTGGATTTTACTTCTTTATGGTTGATTACCTAAGGCTTGCCTAGGCGTGTAGCAGTTATTCAGAATTAATGACAATATCAGGTCGTTATACCTAATAACATGCAGTTCTAGGTGTTACAAGCATTCAGAGACTAATTACCAGTTTGTTAGAACATGAGGGTTGTTTTATATATCTATATTTAGACTAAGTGTAGTTAAATGAGTACGATCCTATAACATCATGTCTAATGCAGAATGATGCAGATGCAGTTGCTAAAACGGGATCTCTAAATGCACATAGAATCACAACATTATGCATAGTTTCAGGAATAACATAGGTGATAGTTTTTAATGTTGTTTACCTAGAAGCACGATTTTTAAGTGCGTTGGCATGATGAGACATGATTACAGTTTTTGTTACCATTATTTATTATAGGACAAGACTTCTAATGAAGCTCCAGGCACGTTTATATGAGCAGAATTACATAATAGAAATTTACTTAATTATTTTTCCTATAGGCAGGATCTCTAAGTGAGGGCAATGAATGATGACATGCTGAAAGGAAAACAATATATATGAGCCTAAGTAGCATGATATCTAATGCATGGCATGTTTTACCTAAACATGGCTGTTATTGCGCATAGAGAAAATAAACCTAGAAACATGGTCTCTACCCTTAATTATGCTACAACATGCATATCACCCACCCATTTTCACTATCCGACCCAGAGTTATTTACAATTAGTTATTACAAACCATGGGATATGAATTACACAACTGAAATAGAAGAAAAATAAGAAGTTAACTATAGGGAGCCTACAGAATAGGCCCAGATCTCTATGTCCTCAATGCTATGTAATGTTTCACAGCCTTTTGATAATCCGGGTGTGTCAGAGCTCCCTAAGGACCTCAAGGGATCCCGGGCAGTGCTCACACCCAGATTTCATATCCAATATAGAGTAAGTGCAGTATGGAATGGCCAACCTTTGTGTGTCAAAGTTCAGAGGGAGCTCAAGGGTCCCAAGGCAATGCTCACACAGAGGGGGAAGAACTTAAGTGGTATAAGAGTAGAGTGAGAGTTATTGATATAGTTTGAAAACTTTGGATAAGAAAACAGTTTTGGAAAAAAGACTTAATGGAAATATAACAAAAATTTTAACTGGTGAAAACAATTTGAAAGAACATGAACACCAATCTCAGAACCAAGGCAATGTCAGCATCACACAAAGGATCGAAAATGATCCAACAACCACAACAGGGGAAAGGGGGTTTGAGGGACACATAGGTGCAGAGTACTGAACATGTAACATATAGGAGCATGCACAAAAAAATCAGAGATCCTAAGGGTTGAGAGGATCAACAGGGTATAGGATGAAACTAACATGGCAGTACCAACCAGTTTAAGATAGTAGAAGATGCTCTAATCTAATGTATCAAACATAAGCATGGAGATTCACATAAAGACAGATTTGGAGTACACAAAGACATGCTATATGGAATCCAAGATGCTAGTTACATGTTGAACAACAGAATAGTAAGTAAAAGCAAATTAGAAACACAATGAACTGCAGCAGTGATAGAAAAATATTGGTTTGAGAACTGAAACATGAATTAGAACATACCAATGAAATGAAGAAAGCAGTAACACAAAACAGAAGATAGGAGATGCACAGTAGTTAGCCTTGGCTTGCAGCCGGCTAACTTAGAGTAATAGCAAGTAAAAGAGAGAATAGAGAGAGTAGCAAGTTTTAGTTGTGTGAGAGAGAGTTAGTTGAACAATGTTGTTCGTGTGTCTGTGTTAGTGAAAGACTAGAGTATTTATAGTTGAAAACAAGTAGTAAATAAGGTAAGAATCATAGTAGCATAATAATTGAGGGACTTGGAATCAATCCATCAGAAAATCAATGCAAGTATTCCCTTAAGTTAAGGGAGTTTAATTCAAACGGTAAGAACCAATATCCTATAAGGCAAGAGAAAATAAGTACATGACTAGTAAGGAAAGAATCAAGGCTCAGTAAGCATAAAGTAGTCAATTAGGGCTAAGTTTAGAAAACTCCAATTAAGGAATGCTTCAGTATAAAAATAAAGTACTACAACAAATAAGGTAATTGAATCAGTTAATTTAAACAGATGAGTAGAATTTTAGGGTTTTAAAAGAAAACCTTTCAATCAAACCATCAAATAAGGAAATGAGAATCAAATCAAGAGAGGGTTATGATTCTATACTTCAACATATAAATAAGGAAGGACAAACAGTCGTAGCAAACATGCAAGGTCAGCAATATTGACAGAAAGAGGCAATAGACGAACAAATCCAGATGAATACAATCACACAAAGGTGATACAAGTAGGCTAAAGACTCAGTAAAAATCCATTCGAAGCATGGTAATCACAGAAACTTAACAAGAGTCGAGTAGTCACGCTAACACACAGAACAAAAACAAAGAAGATCTAAAACTTAAGGGTTTTAACAGAGGCGAGTCGAAAAAGCAGTAAGAACATAGAATTGGTCAAGATTTGCAAGGGAAAGGTTTAAACATAAAGAAAAATCAGTTTAAACAAGTGCAGAAGGACTCTGAGAAACCCTAACTTTAAAGAAAGTAAAAACGGCTTAAAGTTGATGATTTTTCAAAAGAAGTTTGAGAATAGTGTAAAACATAGAAAGAAACAGACTTAAATCGTTAAAATAAGCACAGATCTAAGAGATTCAAACAAAAGCTAGGGTTTCAAAGGAAACCCAAATAGAAATGGAAAAACCTGATATAAACTTCAAAGATCGTAGCAAATATGGTCTGATTTTGCCAAAAATCACATAGGAGAAGTCATGAACAACCAAAATAGCAACCCTAGACACAATTCGGCATGGCCCAGAGCCCTTGAAGGCCTCAGAGATTATGAGCAAGGCAAGGGGGAAACTATTGGAGGCTTGGGGTTGAAAGGTGGTCGCCGGAGATGGCCGGAGAGGGAGGCGATGGTTGAAGGAGGCTAGGGTTAGGTTTAGAGAAGAGAGGATATGAGAGAGTTTGAGGGCGGAGAAATCTCAGAAATGAGATAGGGTTAGTGGTCTTTAGGATTAAAAAAGGAAAGAGCTCGTTTGGACCGTTGATCTGGGAGATCAACGGTCAGGATTAGACCGGGTAGATGGGTTCCGGGTTTGGGTAGGAGTTTATAGGGTCTGGGTCGGGTTCATTGGGTAGGAAATTGGTCTAGGAGTGGGTTCAATTTGGCTGTAATTGAAAGCCAAATTTGGCTATGATTTAAATAGCCAATTTCCCTATTTTAATTTTAATAAAATACTAAATAGTTCTCTGAAAACAATTTCTCTATACAAAAATGATTAAAAATATAGGGGCCAATTTTACACGTATAAGATATAATTATACATTAAAATGGGCTAACATTGCAATTATATGTGATTTAGCTTAAAAAATACAATGTAATTATAAAAATGCATAAAAATTATATTAATTACATTTTGGTATAAGTATAGAAATTAAATGAATAAATAGTCATAACAGTAATTTTGGAAATAATGATTGTGGATTTTATGAATAAAAAGGGAGAAAAATAAATCAAATTTAAACCCTTAAAATTATGGGAAAAAAATTATAAAAACCTTGTGTATGCTTATATATGCCATTTTGAAGGTATTTGTGCATACTTAAAATATATAGGGAAAAATTGTGTATCAATAACTGCTCCTCTTTACATGGGAAAGATGAAAGAGTTGTCGGGTAAAGACATGATGGCCAATTTTGACCGAGCGAGGCGGTTTGAAATGATTTAGGCCGCACCCTGGTTTTTCAGTTGCCTACATATCCCTGATTTTACAGGAATCAGGCCGTATGTAGTTCAGGAGTCATCGGCGAAGTATACCGATGAAGTTTTACAAGAACGGACGCAAAGTATAGGGTTAGGTGAACAAACGACTTACGGGATAGTTTGGGAGAACTGGAGCAGGACCGCTCTTGTCAGAAGTCCTGTTGTTTGCCGGCTTTCCTGCAAATAAATAATACGAGAATATATAGTGCGTAATTAAAACATTATGCGAATTCCCGTCGGACCATGAATGTCGTCTTCGGACGGTTAAGGATGACGTCCTCAGACCATGACGTCCTGGGCTATGAATTACTTGATGCAAGATTCGCAGGCCATGAAAATGATGTTCTCGGGCCATGAGGATGGTTCCTCCAAACCATGACGCCTTTGAATAATGATATGCAAAATTGAGAGAGATCCTCAGGCCATGACATGATGTTCTCGGGCTATGAAGATGGTGCCTCCGAACGATGACGCATTTGGATAAGTTGGCGATATTTCAGCCCATGAAATGCAGCAATATTACGCTGACAAGATAGATCTTAGTCTTGCGAATTGAAGGGCAGAGCTTAGCCCGAAAGGAAAGCGAAGTAAATAGTACTTGAGACATCGGTTAGTCTCGAAAGGTAAATTAGAGGCAGAGCTTAGCCTCAGAAGGCAGAATGGTAGCCTTATGCAATGCATATGGAGACAGTTCTTAGTCTCGGAAGGCAGAATGGTAGCCTTATGCAATGATGTAGATAGAGGTAGAGCTTAACCTCGGAAGGCAGAATGGTAGCCTTATGCACAGATGCAAATGTAGATGGAGACAGAGCTTAGTCTCAGAAGGCAGAATGGTAACATTATGCAATGATGTAGATGGAGGTAGAGCTTAACCTTGGAAGGCAGAATGGTAGCCTTATGCAAAGATGCAAATGCAGATGGAGACATCGTTTAGTCTCGGAAGGCAGAATGGTAGCCTTATGCAAAATGTAGATGGAGGTAAAGCTTAACCTCGGAAGGCAGAATAGTAGCCTTATGTAATATGTAGGTGGAGGTAGAGCTTAACCTCGGAAGGTATAAGGTAGCCTTATGAAAGAAATAAAATGACAGTAGGAATTCTTAGCTGGTGATGAATTGCGGCATTGTGATTATTGAGAGCATTGTGACTACGGAGCATTGAGGCATGTGCGAGTGTCGGCAAGTGCAACAGTTTTGAGATTCGTATTTTGGACAACGTTTGTCCCCTGTGCGGACAGTTTGTTTAGGGATTTTGCAACCTTAGTGCCTGCAACCAAAGAAAGATTGTGAGTTCTATAAACGGAAGGGTTAGTTCGTATCCCCGCTGGCTATTCTTGACTTGATGGGCTCGATCTGATGATACTGTCTGTATTATTGGGGCAGCGTTGCTAAAAAAAGCTATTTTAAAAACAAACATTCATGATTTTGTAAAATCATAATGTATAATTAAAAAATAATTTTGGGATGAACCGACGACCGTGACACGGCTCGGGACATTGCAACCTCTCCTACTATGGAATTTTGAGGGTCCTCCTCAAAATTCTTCCCCAGTTTGATGGGTGGGTGTCTCTGACTGTTGCTCGTGCGGCGATTGACTGATCTCCTCAAAATTCTGCCCCAGTTTCCAATTGCGGGGAAAAATGAAATTTTTATCGAATTGTGACCGAACCCATAGGGCTTCCTACGTATCCCCTCTTAAACGGGAATCAAGTCAGGCGTAGTTCAATTTACATCATTGAAAAAGCATAAAGATTACACATAGTAGCGTTTGACTGCATCTGAATTGATTGGCTTTGGCCAGATTTCTCCGTCCATTTCTGCGAGTATAAGTGCTCCTCCTGTCAGTACCCGGTGAACCATGTACGAACCTTGCCAGTTGGGAGAGAACTTCCCTTTGGCTTCGTCTTAATGTGGAAAGATCTTCTTCAGCACCATCTGTCCCGTTGTGAACTGCCTCAGCTTGATTCTTTTGTTGAAGGCTCTGGACATTCTATTCTGATAAAGTTGACCATGACATATTGCATTCATCATTTTCCCGTCTATGATGGCTAATTGCTCATAACGGCTCTTTACCCATTCTGTGTCGCTGAGCTCAGCTTCTTGTATAATTCTTAGAGATGGAATCTCAACTTCGGCAAGAATAACAACCTCAGTACCATAAACTAGTATATAGGGAGTTGTCCCTGTTGAGGTGAGAACTATGGTGCGATATCCCAATAAGGCAAATGATAACTTCTCGTGCCACTGCTTGTGCCTTTCTATCATCTTTCTTAGTATCTTCTTGATGTTTTTGTTGGCGGCTTCTACAACTCCATTCATCTGAGGTCTGTAAGCTATGGAATTCTTGTGTTTAATCTTGAAAGACTCGTACATATATTTCATCAAGTCACTGTTGAGATTGGAACCATTGTCGGTGATGATTGACTCAGGAATCCCGAATCGACAAACAATACAGTCGCGGACAAAGTCTGCCACGACTTTCTTAGTCACTACTTTGTAGGATGCTGCTTCGACCCATTTGGTGAAATAGTCGATGGCTACCAGAATGAACCTATGTCCGTTGGAGGCGACAGGCTCTATTAGTCCAATAACGTCCATGCCCCAGGCGGCGAACGACCATGGTGAGCTTGTTGCGTTAAGCTCATTTGGAGGTATCTTTATCATATCTGCGTGTATCTGACAACGGTGGCATTTCCGGACATACTGGATGCAGTCTGCTTTCATAGTCATCCAAAATTAACCAACTCGGAGTATCTTCTTTGCCAGAACAAAACTGTTCATATGCGGGCCACAGGTCCCAGCATGAACCTCCTCTAGCAGCTTGGATGCTTCCTTTGCGTCGACACAACGTAATAATCCCAAATCGGGAGTCCTCCTATATAGGATTCCTCCGTTGTGAAAGAAGTTATTGGATAGTCTTCGAAGTACAATCCCCACGGCGTAATGAAAGCCGTTTTCTCAGCATCTTCCTCATCCATCCAGATCTGATGATAACCAGCGAAGCAATCCATGAATGATTAGAGTTCATGCTTGGCACAATTGTCAATCAGGATATTTATATTTGGCAAAGGGAAGTTGTCTTTCGGACTAGTCCGGTTGAGATCCTGGTAGTCGACACAGACTCTGACCTTCCCATCCTTCTTTGGTACTGGCACAATGTGGGCTAACCATGTCGGGTACTTAACTACCCTGAGAACCTTGGCGTTGATCTGCTTGGTGACTTTTTCTTTGATTTTCAAACACATGTCGGGTTTGAACTTCCTGAGCTTTTGTTTTACCGGTGGACACATTGGATTGGTTGGCAATTTGTGAGCAACAATAGACGTACTTAGACCAGTCATGTCGCCGTACGACCAGGCGAATATGTCCTCATACTCCTTTAGAAATTTTGCGTATTGTTTCTTTTCTGACGGTGACAAATGAATGCTGATTCGTGTTTCCTTGATGTTTTCTGAATCTCCTAGGTTGATTATTTCAGTCTCGTCCAGGTTGGACTTAGGTCTGTTCTCAAAATTCTCAACTTCTTTGATAATCTCGCTGGGTACATCATCTTCTTCCGAATCAATGTCCGTTTGTTGCGTTGTCTCGTTGCATGTCATAGTCATTGGTTCATCAAGACAGGTAATAGTAATGCTATATAGGTAAAGTAATGAGAGAAAAATGATAGCTATAAATATTGATTCATAAGAAAAATTTAAAAATGATTTTGATAACTTGAACGATTGTTTTGAACATTGAAGATCTTATTACAAGAATTAAAATGCGAAAAAGGAAATCATTTTGTAAAGGAAAACAATGAATAACGCTCATTTTAGCCTTGCTACCCTGAGGCTCGTCGGGCTTTGGTTGTCCTGACTCCAATTCTTGAGGTACGTCCCTCTGCTCACAGCCTGTATGGAAGGGCCTTCCTCCCCCTCCTCCTCGAGAATAACACATCAGTCCATATCACTATCCTCCAGAAACAAGTTCCTCAATGCTGCAAGTGCTTATTCTTCGTCTGATCCATAAATAACGTTGGCCTGTTGGAACTTCTGCTCCAGATGCGGTATTGGTTGCTCCAAAGGGTAATAAGGACCACGCCATGGTGGAGACCAGTTTTTGAATTCTTCCCAAGTGTATTCGTATCCCAAACCAAAAGTGGTGACGTGCTTCTTGAGTTTGATAGGTTTGGAGATCCCCCGAAGGTTCATTCCAAGCCCTTTACCTGGCTCGTACCCTTGCTAATTCATCATACTTGCAATTTTGCTATCCCACCATTTGTCTTTGTCGATAGCGTTGACCCGTTCAATGTCGTGGTAAGTTTCTCCACCCAGTTTCCTTCTTCCTTCAATCACCGGAATAGTCTGGCGACTGTAAATGGGGTTGCTACCATCACCATGAATAATCACCTCTTGTTGATTCCACTCTAACTTCACAACCTGATGTAATGTTGATGCTACGGTCCCAGCAACATGGATCCAGGGTCGCCCTAATAACAGGTTGTAGGACGCTGGCACATCTATCACTTGGAAGTCAACCTCGAACCAGGTTGGTCCCATTGGCAAGCTTAGGCTTATCTCACCAATGGTGGACCTTTGAGATCCATCGAAAGCTTTCACATTGATTGCCCCATCCTTTATCTAATGTAGCCCTTTACCCAATTTCTTGAGCGTTATCAACGGACATATGTTAAGACTTGACCCTCCATCGATCATTGTATAGAAAGGTGGTGTGGTCGATATCGCCACTGGAATTGGTGCGGCTATCCTTACTTCAAGTGGAACATGTGCCTTGGGTGGCAAGACTGCAACCTCAAATGGTGCGGGTGCATTTGCTGGAGACACGAACTCAACTTCAATCGATACTGGTGTCTTTGTAGGTGACGCTGCTTCAAACTCAAGAGGCATGGACATATTTACCTCAGCATCCTCAGATGGTTGAATCTGGACTATGATCAGGTTGAGAGTGACTGCAGGTTTCTTTGGATCATCGCCTTCTGCGATCAACCCGATTGATCCCTCGGGGTCCCAATAATCTTCGATTTCAATCATGTTTATACCTCCACCCTTATGGTTTGGCAAAGGATTGTTGCGGACGTTCGGAACGGGATCTTTTACCATAATGATCTTGTTATCAATTAGGGATTGTATCTTGTCTTTCAAAGAGTGAAATTCATCGATGGTGTGCCCCTTCATGCCGGAGTGGTATGCACAAGACTTGTTTGGGTTAACCCACTAAGAAGGGTTCTCAGGGGTGACAACAGGGATGGTGGTGACATAACCAGCAGCTTTGAGCTTCTCATACAGCCGGTCGATGGGTTCAGCGATGGCGGTATACTGTTTTGGAGGTCTGCGATAAAAATTAGGACGAGGTCTAGGGAAGTTTTAACGGGTAGGGGGTGATTGTAATGAGATGGTTGGGAATTTTAAGTGTGGTAGACATGAGGGGGTTGTGAGTATCTGGGTGAAGTAGGTTGATATGTGGGTGGTGGGGATTGGTGGGTGGGTGGCGGAGCTTTGTATGAAGGCGAGGGTGCTTGGTAATTTGGGGTCGGTTGGTATGTGAGTGGAGGTGTTGGGTAAGTTTGGTATTTGAGTGGGGATTTGGCTCTTTGTGCAACCATTATGGCTCCCACATCTCTCTTCTTGGACACACTACCGGACTGCAAAGCCTTGTTTGTAGCTTGCAAGGCTTCAAAATTTGTGACCATACCGCTCTTAATACCTTCTTCAATCCGTTCACCTAATTTGATAATGTCGGAGAACTTTTGGTTCTCAATCATCATCAACCGTTCATAGTACTGCGGGTCCTGGTCCCGGACAAAGAACTTGTTCATCTGCTCCTCTTCTAAGGCGGGTCTGACCTTAGCAGCTTCGGACCTCCAACGAGTAGCATACTCGCGAAATGTCTCCGTGGGTTTATTCTTTAAATATTAGATATAGAACACATCTGGTGCGTTCTCTGTGTTGAATCTAAATCTGTCAATAAAGTCAGTTTCCATGCCTACCCAGTTCGACCATTTCTTGGGATCTTGGCTAATGTACCAGGACAATGCATCTCCTTTCAGACTCCTCATGAACAGCTTCATGCAGATCCTTTCATCCTTCCCTACGCCAACCAGCTTGTCACAATAGGTCCTCAGATGGACCCTCAGATCACCAGTACCGTCAAACATTTCGAACTTTGGAGGTTTGTACCCCTCCGGTGGTTCAACATTAGGTTGTATGCAGAGGTCTTCATAATTCAGCCCTTCGACTCCCTTGATTCTGTCAACACCTTGAACCCGGTTGGTCAGCTTCCTAAGTTCCTCGGCCAAATTCTTGATAAGCAAGTCCTTTTCATCAGACTCGGGTGTGTATGTGATAGGTGGAGTGGAGTGTGGCATGGTCTCCACGTGGATAAGATTGTTATGGTGGCATGGTGCATGGGTGTGGAAATGGTCATTTGTGGAGTTCTGAGGTTCTGGGATAAGTAGTGGAGTGTTATTTGGAGTGTGGCAGGTGTTGCATTGCACTGGAAGGGTTTGGTTCTTTGGTGGGGTGTTGTGATAATGAGTTGCGGGATGATTTTTCTGTTTTGGGATGTTTTGAGGAGGTGTAGGATTCTGGATGTTGACGTCTGGGACGTTGAGGGACAATGACAGGTTTGCCAGATTCCGAACTTGATCAAGCTCTTCTTGAAACTTTGACAACTTCCGTTACAGCTGCGACATAGCTTCATTCTGAATCCGAATACCCTGGCCATCAGTGGCCTCTACCCGTTCAACCACATTCTCATTTCTGCTGTTGCCTGAATCTTCCATTTTCTTTTTGTCTTTGTTCTTGCCTTTGGGAGGACTAAGAGGAGGAGAGGGTGGAGGCCCCCTAGATCTTATAAGATAGGATGATGATGCCAGAGTGCACGAACTAACCTTTGGGGAGGGGAATAAATAAATAAAGAGGAAAACAAAAACAAAAAGTAGCCAAGTCAGTGAGGATTATGAAAAGTATTGTGGTAATTAAACACATAGTGCGGGAATGTAAAGCGCGTCCTAATTTGGGGACCTCTTTTGTGCCTGAGGTAGGCCTAGCCACAAATTGGTTTGGAGAACTTAAGATGCTAAATGCCTCATTTTATTGATAAGAAAATAGACGAATCCCAAAATTGACACTAAATAAACAGGAAGTAAAGGTCACTAATGGCCATTGGCCTTATTACATTGATAAAGTAAAAGAAAGACATTCCTATCTACTTGGTCCCAGAAGGACCTTCCCCAGACTCGCATTCTTGCTTCCCTCGTATAGTTTCCCCAACTCGCGAAGCCCCAACAACAGGTATGCTCTGGCTAGATGTCCTCCTTCGGTCCCTTCAGCCTTTTGACAGTCTTCAACCCTTTTGAGAAATTTTTCCTCCATCTCCGCTATGACTCACTCCAAATACCCTAATCTTTTGTTGGTGCTGATAGCCATATCTTTCCATTCCTCGATCAGTTTCTTGCTAGACTCATGTATTTCGCGGTGCTCATCCTCACATTCACGGATCCTTTTGCGCAGCTGGTTGTATTGACTTGTGCCTCGACCTTTTCATCTATAACCCTGTGGCCCTGAACGAACCCTGGCTCGCTCAAACCACCTCAATTTTCTTCCAACCAACCAGGATAGAAAGGGGTACAACCGGTATGATATCTGTCTAGCTCGATGGTGTCCTTCTCCATTACAATCTTGTAGTGCCACATGTGCTGGCTTGGCACTTGTGAGGACTATCGTCATTTTGGAAGTCAGCTCGAAGATGGATCATCTTTCCGACCCTAGGTATGACTTGCTTCCTACCCGCTTGCCTCATAAATCGAAGAGGGACGTAAGGGTATGTTCCTCTTAGACCAATTAGTATTAGGAACGGCGCATCTCTAGAAAGGGCGATGAACTCCTCTGTCAGAAACCACTCGAACATCCACTGAACCTGTTCTTCAGTCAGATTATCAAAGAGCTCGACCCATCCTTTGGCGTTCTCAGGCTGAGCAAACATGTCGGGGATGTAATTCATTCGCTTTGGATGGTGGAAAGCGATGTGGTCATCCCAAACTCTTCGATGAATTTCTTGTCGGTATTCGCCCTTTTGGAGATGTTCCATGAGCCAAAGCTGAAGTAGTAGATTGCAGCCTTCGAAGTGTCTTGCCCCTCGTTGACACTTTTCCAAGGCTCGATATATGTCTGCAATGATCATGGGCACAATGCTGAAGTTTTGCCCACCAATTCCTTCCATTAGTGTCTTGGTTACCATGGCCAGTCTAGTGTGGATTCTCTCCTTCTTCATTGGAAACACAATCAGACCCAAGAAGCAAAACATGAAGACGAATACTCTACGATGGATGTGTCCCAAGGAAGTGATGGAAAACTCGTCGTTGTAGGTACGGTATGATTTGCTATGGCCGTACCTTTCGTACAAATAGTCAAAAGGGATGTATGACTCCTTTAAGCATACCAGTTCTGCATTCTTCCTCAAACCCATCATTTTGAGGAAACCTTTGCCTGTGCAGTTCTCAGGCATTAGCAACCTCGGGGTTCCCCATACTAAGCCAGCCAGTCCTCCTATTTCCTCCAGCAAAGGTGTCATTTCAATGTCCCCAAAGCGGAACGCGGACCTTTCACAATCCCAGAACTGGGTAGCAGCCTCTATTATCATGTTGTTAGGCTAGATTTCTAGGAAAGATGGTACATTGCCCAAGTATTTTCTGACGAGAGTTTTGTCACTAGAATTCAAATCTTCCCACCAACTTAGAAATCTTGGATGGATATTGGAGACCATGCCGAATCTGGGGACTTCGTGCCTCATATTTCTGCAAGGCAAACAGGATTAGGCCCTTACCCCCACCAGACTCGACTATTTAACATCAACAATTAGCATAAAGCATTTAGTTCTCCAAATAAATGCACAGAACGTGATGATATCCGTTTGGGTTTAGGGAAACCCAATGGACTTTTGGATAAGGCAATCTTAAAAGCTATCGTGCGGACCACACTTTAGCCTGGCTAGGTTTGGCCATGATACATGAAATAACATAACAGAGTAAGGTTTCTATGGGGTTTTAGACTGGTACCCTCGATCGGAAAACTCAAGGGGGAAAGGCACAGAACCGTCGACTGCACCGCTGATCGACTATTTTTACCACAAATAAGCCTTTTCGAATTTAGGGAGTAATAATATAGGAAGAGTGCAACCACTCATCAAGCGTTGCTATAGTATTTTGTTTGGCACAAGTGGAGTATTAATGTTGAGCATGATTATGCAATAATAAATAAGCATTAAAAATATGTTGTCATGTATTTGCACGTTAGGAAAGCGGTAAACACAACAATTATGATTTAAAGCGGTTGAAAAGGAAAACAAAGAAACATGTCAGTTTTGCTTTTTTGGAAGGAATAAATATTTGAAAGAAACAATTAATTTCACATAGAGGGGGAAAAGGAAAGGGTGCAAATATCAAACAAAGCATACTCGGGCAAATTCACAAAGTGGTTTGTAATGGTAAAAACCTATAATCCCCAGCAGAGTCTCCATGCTGTCGCGCCCTCTCTTTCCTTGCGGAGATCGGGTTTATGATATTCGGTTGAGACAACTCTTTTAAGGAAGAGTGAAGAGAGGAGAGTCGCCACCTAACGGGTTTGAGATGCGTTAGGGCACCTAAGGGGTTTATCTATAACTAGGTTGTTAAGCAGAGACAGAGTAAGGGCTTGGAATTATCCTAAGGGGAAGGTGTTAGGCACCCCTCAGGATCCACAAGTGTGGTTCCCGGCCAAACAAATTTTGTGAATTTTGTACAATTAGCAAATAAACATATATGGCTCAAATAGTAGGGGATTTAGTCTAAGTACACACAGGTTTAGAAACAATTAAATTTAAAGCTATATTTTGAAAAGAATTACAATCTAAGCATGTTTATGGGAATAAAGGGGTTCCTACATTTGTTTATAATATGGATCACATCAATGCAAAACCCGGTATGAAACTCCTTGAAGTGGGGCTACACGTGGTATTAGCGCATCAGTTATCATATCCATATTCTACCCTTTCCCACCCCGTGAAGGTAATTCAAGCGCGTGTTGGTCACGAACTCTATTGCATGTTGTTACCCGTCCCTTCCTCTTAGTCCGGAGTAAATTAGGACTCCTATCCTAAAGGGAGGTGCTAGGCAGACCCTCAAGTTTTAAAGGTGAAAATTACTAAGGCGACACATAATAAAACATATAGGAATTCAGCAAAGGGGAAAGCATGGAAAGCAAATAAAGGCTCAGGTATACCTCCGCACATAGTACATATAAACAACATGACTCATGCACAGTTAATGTCCAGATTCGCATTTTGATTTTAGGCATGATATCTAAGTGATAACACAAAGACAGATTTTATTACATAACTCAGAGAGAAATTCCTAATCAGGCTTGCCTACTGGTTTTAAACATGCTGACAATTGAACACTAATCAAAAAAGGCAGTTCTGATTTTTATTTCTTTATGGTTGATTACCTAAGGCTTGCCTAAGCGTGTAGCAGTTATTCAGAATTGATGACAATTTCAGGTCGTTATACCTAATAATATGCAGTTCTAAGTGTTACAAGCATTCAAAGACTAATTACCAGTTTGTTAGAGTAGGAGGACTGTTTTATATATCTATATTTAGACTAAGTGTAGTTAAATGAGTAAGATCCTATAACATGATGTCTAATGTTGAATGATGCATATGCAGTTGCTAAAACAGGATCTCTAAATGCACATAGAATCACAGCATTATACACAGTTTCAGGAATAACATAGGTGATAGTTTCTAATGTTGTTTACCTAGAAACAGGATTTCTAAGTGCGTAGGCATGATGAGACATGATTGCAGTTTTTGTTACCATTATTTATTCTAGGACAAGACTTCTAAATGAAGCTTCAGGACACATTTATATGAGGAGAATCACATAATAGCAATTTACTTAATTATTTGTCCTATAGACAGGATCTCTAAGTGAGGGCAATGAATGATGATATATTGAAAGGAAAACAGTATATATGAGCCTAAGTAACACGATATCTAATGCATGGCATGTTATACCTAAACATGGTTGCTATTGCGCATATAGAAAATAAACCTAGAAACATGGTCTCTACCTTAATTATACTACAACATGCATATCACCCACCCATTTTCACTATCCGACCCCAGAGTTGTTTACATTTAATTATTACAGACCATGGGATATGAATTACACAACTGAAATAGAAGAAAAATAAGAAGTTAACTATAGGGAGCTTACAGAATAGGCCCAGATCTCCATGTCCTTATTGCCAAGTAATGTTTCACAGCCTTTTCATAATCTCGGTGTGTCAGAGTTCCCTAAGGACCTCAAGGGATCCCCGGAAGTGCTCACATCCAGATTTTATAGCCAAGATAGAGTAAGTGCAGTGTGGAATGGCCAGCCTTTGTGTTTCAAAGTTCAGAGGGAGATCAAGGGTCCCAAGGCAATGCTTACAAAGAGGGAACAAAACTTAAGAGGTATAAGAGTAGAGTGAGAGTGATTGATATAGTTTGAAAACTTTGGATAAGAAAACAGTTTTGGAAAAAAAGACTTAATGGAAATATAACAAAAGTTTAACTGGTGAAAACAATTTGAAAGAACATGAACACCAATCTCAGGACCAAGGCAAAGTCAGCATCACACAAAGGACCCAGAATGATCCAACAACCACAACAGGGGAAAGCGGATTTGAGGGGCACATAGGTGCAAAGTACTGAACATGTAACAGGTAGGAGCATGCATAAAAAATCAGAGATCCTACGGGTTCAGAGGATCAGCAGGGTATAGGATGAAACGAACATGGTAGTACCAACCAATTTAAGACAGTAGAAGATGCTCTAATCTAATGTATCAAACATAAGCATGGAGATTCACATAAAGACAGATTTGGAGTACACAAAGACATGCTAGATGGAATCCAAGATCCTAGTTACATGTTGAACAACAGAATAGTAAGTAAAAGCAAATTAGAAACACAATGAACTGCAGCAGTAATAAAAACATGTTGGTTTGAGAACTGAAATATGAATTAGAACATACCAGTGAAATGAAGAAAGTAGTAACACAAAGCAGAAGATAGGAGATGCACAGTAGTTAGCCTTCGCTTGCAGCCGGCTAACTTAGAGTAGTAGTAAATAGAAGAGAGAATAGAGAGAGTAGCAAGTTTTAGTTATGTGTGAGAGAGAGAGTTGAACAGTGTTGTTCGTGTGTCTGTGTTAGTGAAATACTAGAGTATTTATAGTTGAAAACAAGTAGTAAATAAGGTAAGAATCACAGTAGCATAATAATTGAGGGACTTGGAATCAATCCATCAGAAAATCAATGCAAGTATTCCCTTAAGTTAAGGGAGTTTAATTCAAATGGTAAGAACCAGTATCATATAAGGAAAGAGAAAATTAGTACATGACTAGTAAGGAAAGAATCAAGGCTCAGTAAGCATAGAGTAGTCAATTAGGGCTAAGTTCAGAAAACTCCAATTAAGGAATGATTCAGTAAAAAAATAAAGTACTACAACAAATAAGGTAATGAAATCAGTTAATTTAAATAGATGAGTAGAATTTTAGGGTTTTAAAAGAAAACCTTTCAATCAAACCATCAAATAAGGAAATCAGAATCAAATCAAGAGAGGGTTATGATTCTATACTTAAACATATAAATAGGGAAGGACAAACAGTCGTAGCAAACATGCAAGGTCAGCAATATTGACAGAAAGAGGCAAGAGACGAACAAATCCAGATGAAACAATCACACAGAGGTGATACAAGTAGGCTAAAGACTCAGTAAAAACCCCATTCGAAGCATGGTAACCACAAAAACTTAACAAGAGTCGAGTAGTCACGCTAACACACAGAACCAAAACAAAGAAGATCTAAAACTTAGGGCTTTTAACAGAGGCGAGTCGAAAAAGCAGTAAGAACATATAATCAGTCAAGATTTGCAAGGAAAAGGTTTAAACATAAAGAAAAATCAGTTTAAACAAGTGTAGAAGGACTATGAGAAACCCTAACTTTAAAGAAAGTAAAAACGGCTTAAAGTTGATGATTTTTCAAAAAAAGTTTGAGAATAGTGTAAAACATTGAAAGAAACAGACTTAAACCGTTAAAGATAGCACAGATCTAAGAGATTCAAACAAAAGTTAGGGTTTCAAATGAAACCCAAATAGAAACGGAAAAACCTGATATAAACTTCAAAGATCGTAGCAAATATGGTGTGATTTTGCCCAAAATCACACCAGAGAAGTCATGAACAACCAAAACAGCAACCCTAGACACAAGTCGGCATGGCCCAGAGCCCTTGAAGTCCTCAGAGATGATGAGCAAGGCGAGGGGGAAACCATTGGAGGCTTGGTGTTGAAAGGTGGTCGTCGGAGATGGCCGGAGAGGGAGGAGGTGGTGGAAGGAGGCTAAGGTTAGGTTGAGAGAAGAGAGGATATGAGAGAGTTTGAGGGAGGCGGAATCTCAGAAATGAGATAGGGTTAGTGGTCTTTAGGATTAACAAAGGAAAGGGCTCGTTTGGACCGTTGATCTGGGGGATCAACGGTCAGGACTAGACCGGGTAGATGAGTTCCGGGTTTGGGTAGGAGTTTATAGGGTTTGGGTCGGGTTAATTGAGTAGGAAATTGGTCTAGGAGTGGGTTCAATTTGGGCTATAATTGAAAGCCAAATTTGGCTATGATTTAAATAGCTAATTTCCCTATTTTAATTTTAATAAAATAATAAATAGTTTTCTGAAAATAATTTCTCTATACAAAAATGATTAAAAATGTAATTATCATTTTAAAAATATAGGGCCAATTTTACACGTATAAGATATATTATACATTAAAATGGGCTAACATTTCAATTATATGCAATTTAGCTTAAAAAAACCAAATGTAATTATAAAAATACATAAAAATTATATTAATTACATTTTGGTATAAGTATAGAAATTAAATGAATAAATCATCATAACAGTAATTTTGGAAATAATTATTGTGGATTTTATGAATAAAAGGGGAGAAAAATAAATCAATTTAAACCCTTAAAATTATGGGGAAAAATATAAAAACCTTGTGTATACTTATTTATGCCATTTTGAAGGTATTTATGCATACTTAAAATATGTAGGGAAAAATTGGGTATCAACCGCAGATACGTTAGAGTGATTTTAGAACACTAATTATTATCATTAATTCCCTTAAAATGTACATAAATGGTAATTGGGTATATATTATGTAATTATAGTAAAACTTTAGTAGGGAGGGTCAGTGGCGAAGCCAGAAAATTTTTCAAGAGTGTTTAAACTTTAACACGAAATAAAAATTCTCAACAAGTAGGTGGACGTGATATCGAGCTAAATTATAAAAATACGGGTAATAGTACGAACAATTCGATATATCAAAACTAATATAAAGAAGCGTCGAAAAGAGATTCTACTTATTACAATCGTACTCGACGAGGCTTCATCTCTTGAAATGTTTTTAGAATAGACTCATTACAAACAATACTAAATACTTCTCTTTCTACATAAGGCACTATGCAACTGCCTAAAAAGTCATCATCCATTCGATTCCTCAAGTCATTCTTGATAAATTTCATTGCTGAGAAAACTCTTTCAACGGTTGCAATGGCAACAGGAAGAAGCAACACATGTTTCACTAAGAGGAATACAAGAGGATAAATTGAATGCTTCTTTGTCTTAACTAATCTTTTTGAAAGATCAGAAAGCCCATTTAGATTGGAGAACCTTTCATCAAAATCACGAACATCAATAATGTAACTCGCAAGCTGATTCTCAAGAGCACTCATCCTAAATTCATCAAAGTCATCAGAATACAATTCAGCCATCTTCATTATTTTTCTGATATCAAAACTTTAAAATGCGTCAATTGGATTCAAACAAGCAACTCCATGAAGCAAATCAGTCGTCACTTCGTCAAAACGATCATTAAGTTCTTGAACTTGCCAATCAAGAACTTTACAAAACACATCAACACGATAATGATGAAAGAAAGTATAATCAGCAGTTTTTCTCCGTGATCTTCCAGATTTAACATATAGATCATCAAAATTAGGCACCAAAATATCATGCTTGATACAAAACATAGAAATTTTATCAACGAACAAATCCCATTCATCATCCCTCCTTAAAGTTTGCAATCTTTTCTTCGCTACTGAACAAGTAGCATGGCATTTGCAATATCTTGCTCTTTTTTTGTAAGGATACATTCAACTCATTTGTGATCCCCAAAATATCTGTCATTAAATGCAACAAGAAAGCAACCTTATATGTTTGACAAGCTTCGAGATACCCCGATGCCTTAGCTCAATCATCTAAAGTATCTGCATCTTCAACAAGTGTATCAAGAACATCAACAATAGAGCCAAACATACGAATAAAGTTTCCAAATGACTTGTAATGAGATTCGTAACGAGTATCACCGGCTCTAACAAGACCAAGTTCTTGATTCAAGCCTCTACCTGTTTTTAGTTCACCCATATCTAATGCCTCTTGGAGTTTTTCTTTTTGAGAATCTCGAAATTCATCCACACATTTAAAAGAAGCTCCCAAAACATTCAAAATATTTGAAACCAATAATACAAGTTCACCTACTTGAACATACTTCTTAGAAACCGCAACTAGAGTCAGTTGAAGTTGATGTGCAAAACAATGAATAGAATGAGCCGATCTATTTTCTTGTTTAATCAACTTCTTAAGACCTTTAATATCACCTTGCATATTTCTTGCCCCATCATAAAATTGTCCACATATAGAAGATAAATTTAAGAATGATGAACAAGTACATCGACAATTTCTTTCTTTAGAGATAAAGGACTAGTATCTCGAACATGAACCATGCCAATAAACCTCTCCATCACACTTCCTTTTTATCGACATACCGTAAAACAATAGCCATTTGCTCTTTGTGTGACACATCTAAAGACTCATCAACTAATAAAGCAAAGTAGTCACCATTTAGATCCTCTATTATAGCCTTAATAGTTTCTATCTTACATGCGGTCACAATTTCTTTTTGAATATCTGAAGAAGTCATCTTATTATTTTTTGGAGCATGTTTCAACACAAAGGGTTCAATCTTGTCACATTTAGCCGCATACCATGAAAGGATTTTAATAAAATTACCCTTGTTCAATGACGTTTCACTTTCGTCATGACCGCGAAATGTAAATCCTTGAGTCAAGAGAATCCTTACCACATCATCTTAAGCATTTAAGCGAAGCCAATACTCACACTTAGTTTGATCATACTGTTTGTCAAATGCAGAAATAATAGACTATTTTTTCTATATTAGATCATCACAATTTCTATTTGCTTTATTGTGAATACTATTTGGCAAACCAACATATTTCTTAAAATATTCTTTTCTGTTCCAATTCCTAAACCTTTTACTCGAAAAAACATCACCACCACCTTGCTGAATACTTTCGCCCTTAAATAAATAACAAGGTAAACAATATGCAGCATCAGTACTTACACTATACTCCAACCATTTAAATTCATCAAACCATAGAGGATTAAAACGACACATAAATTCAGAAAATTCAGATTGATGGAAGTCATGATACCGAGTTTGGCAAGCACCACCTTGAATGTATGCCCTCCTTATTTCATCGCGATGGTTTGGAATGATACTCCAATATTGGAGTTCTTTCAGCTGGGTCGGACTGTGGAGAAATTGTATCAATTTATTGTCTTAGAGAAGAATGCGAGGGAAACTCTGATTGATCGGCATTTTCCTCTCTGTTAGATTGATTTTGAGACTAATTTTGAGACGCCGAACTTATTTTTGGTACTTTGTTGTAAAATTTCAACAAATTCATTGCAACTTCAATCTGCTGAATGTATAAACTAGTTAAAATATATTACTCCTCAACAATTAAATAAATAAAAGGAACATATTAACAGTTTGTGTTTGAACTTACAACAAGCAATATACATAAATGCTAACTAATTACTCCCAGTGTACTATCCCAAAAATATTTATCACACCAAAAATCAGAGAAATTTATTGAAAATTTGAAGCAAACAAGGAAAAGAAAAGACGAGATTCGAAGCGAAGTTCGAACCAGTTCAATACTTCAATGGCGGAATGGAGTTGCCGAGTTGGACTTGGACACTGGATAGTCGGAGTAACACCGACGAAGACGAAGAGCAGAGCAACAAAAACTTTCAGATGCAGAAGTTCGCACTTTGCAGGCAGAGAAATCAAAGAAGATGGAGACTAAAATTGACCTAGGTTTTTTCCTTTTTGTTTGCGTGAGCCGTGACCGTGAGGAATGGGGAATTGGAGATGGATTTTGACTTTAAGGATTAGATTTGTTTATTCCCAAATTTTGTTTTAAACAAATTTGTTTATTCCTGATTTTATATTATAAAGCAAGTCAAACAAAGAAAACTATGCCGTTTAGTCTGCTGTCTTTAAAATGAATTGTACTGCAACAAAAATTGTGGAGCGGGGAGTTCGATCCTTCCTCCCTAAGACAGTTTTGACCACCCTTTGCCACTGGGCTATGGCTCTTCATTGTTACAAGGGTGTTCAATATGTATTACATATATATAAATCCTAATATTTTACCTATATACACGATATTATTTTTCGACGAAGGGTGGTCAATTGACCACCCTTGCTACAATGTGCCTTCGCCCCTGGGGTGGGTAATATAGTTTTTTTATAGTGTATAGGAATGTAAAAATTCCTTAATTAAAATACACTAGCCCAATCCCTTTTCCCTCTAATGGAAATGTAGCCTTATTTAGTCATAATGAAAATGTACAAGTAGAATTTTTTTTTTTTTTTGGTATATATAATTTAAAGATGCAAACTAAGATGTATAAACAAAAAGTAAAAAATATTTTTGGTACTTTTTAATTAATGAATTCACATAAAAATGCACAAGTAAGTTCAAAGAAAAATAATTAAAATAGCTAAAATCATCCAAAAGTTAATTTTTTTATCGGAGAATTAAAAGCGTGCAAAAATTAGGTATTCACGGGAGTGACGAGAAGTAATCATTCTGTGTTTTGTACTTATCATCAAGGAACTACTTGTGATTGTGGAGTTAACACATGTTGGACAAAGATGTTCACCCTTGACTATCCTCAAGATCTTCGGAAAGTCAATTTACCAACTTACTCATTCTCTGCACATTTTTGCAATTCAAATAAGGGTGATATTTTACTTTTGCGTCCCCTATTATTATGATATACAATACAGAACATGGTTCCACCAGACAACCGGAGGTCATTGGATTTGAACAACGGTTTAATGCAAAAATCTATGTGGAATGCCTTGTTGATCCCCTATTGATGTCGTAATCTTGAAACTTAACAATCATGTAGCTGAAAACTTGTAAGAGTTCTACATTATTCTAGCTGCTATACTCATTTTGCACTTTTTTTGTTTTGGCTGTCTAATATAGGACACGGTATTGAATATGTATGAATCCATACATCACATTTACTTGTATATCTTGGAGTTCTTATAAGCATTTCTCTTTTTTATTGTCACTATTTCTTGATGTTATCGCTTCTGTGTTAAAACTCAGAAAATCAGATGAACTGTTAGAAGAAACAGAAAATATATATAAACGATAAATAATATTCCGAGTCCACAATTTCTTTGTGTGTCCTTAAGGAATTTTAACCCCCTCACAAGTTGCCAAGGTAATGGATTAAATCCTCCCAGGATGAAACGGAATAACCTTCCTGCAACAGTGGCAATACCAACTGCAGGATACCAACAAACTCAA
>ML369668.1:0-11326 GCA_005239525.1 Nicotiana knightiana | reverse complement strand
GATTGCTCTTAACTAGAGCAATCGATTCATGAAGGTTTGATTCATTTTCAAACCCCACTGGGATCCGGTAAGGTCCAACAACTTCCTTTTCCCGGCCAAACCCATCAAGGGGTATTTCCCCCACTTTTTTCCTCTTCTGTTGTTTGTTTCCTCTTTTGTGGTTACTTGTTTATCCCATTTTACTGAAATTATGAACAGGGTTGTATAATCACCCTCTCTTAGGCTTTTTTTTTTCTTCTATTACTACCCGTGTTTGTTTAGTCATATTTCTTTGTTGATTAATCTAGGTTCTTTTATCAATCATGTGTTTGTTCTTGTCTCGTACGTTGGAATCCACACAAAAGTTTAATTGTGTTTTATTTATGAGAGTCTTGATGAATCAATTTAGGAATTTTCTTTTTTAAGACCAAATCTCATGTCCATCATTTCTTTTAGTTTGTTTTAGTAATTTCATTTCTGTCTTTTTCTTTCTCTCCTTTTGTTTTCTTCGTCCATCCTTGCTCATTGTTTGACTGTTACTATCCTGCTCTAGATTGACTAAGAAGAATCTAAAATGACAATTTTGTTTAATCTTGATTAGGACAGTGATACCCTATGTTGCGATTTGAATTAGATGATTGAACTGAGACTAAATAATAATTAGAACAGTGTTATCGTGTTATTACGATTAGAACTGTGGTTGAGTTTACCTATCTAGATAATAATTAGAGATTGTTTGTGTGCTGATTAAACTGAAATTTGATCTCCGCCTTGCTTTGCTTTGATTGTTGATTCTGTTTAGTGTTAAGTGAATATCAATTTAGGATTCCTTCCTAATTATGTCATGCAGAAGAGCTATTAGCTCTTTTAGGATTATTACTAGTTAGTCTGAACCAGTGCAGGGCCATGAATTAACTTAGTTCAAATCCTAAACTCAAGGCTGCCCTAATCAGTGATAACCTCCTAAAATACACTTGTTTAACTAGGTTAACCTAGTCTAATAGTCTCTTGAACAACTAACTAAGTCCTAAAATCTGCCTAAGGTAATTAATTTAGGACTAATTAACTAAAACAAATCATTTAACCTAGGCTTGATAATTAGTTAAGTTTTCTG
Organism: Nicotiana knightiana; assembly: GCA_005239525.1. Lineage (NCBI taxonomy): Eukaryota > Viridiplantae > Streptophyta > Magnoliopsida > Solanales > Solanaceae > Nicotiana > Nicotiana knightiana. The sequence goes on along the minus strand of ML369668.1, from coordinate 10,233 downwards.
ATTTTAGGTAAGTGAGTTTGACTTAATTAAACTAAATCAGTTAACTTAATTTAAGAAGTCAAAACTGATTGGTTTACTTCAATTAATTGATTTAAACATAAGTAAGTAGTATGAAACTAACTCTAGGCATTTAATCAATTAACCTTTAATTAATTAACTCAACCTTAGTTAAGAACAACTAATAGTTAACTAAAGAACATAGTTGGGGTTAACTAACCAAAGTTAATGCCTAGTTAACTAGTGAACCTAACTAGTGTTAGTTAACTAGAGTTAAATAATAACCCAAAGTGAGCTTAACCTTGATTACCCAGTGGTAAATTCAGGGACTCCAAGGGGTACAATAGGTAATGTAGACTTAGGAAATAAGATTTATAAGGGTAAAAATGTCTTTTAATAGGTAAGAATGTTCTAGAATAGGGGCAGCTGTCCCTAAGATAGGGTTGACAGCTGCCCTATGTACTATTTTGGTACTATTTTTCAGTATTGGATAGGGAATATTCAAAGAATATCCCATTCCCAAATATCCTATAAGTAGACCCTCTTTTTAGAGGTGAAGGGGTGAGAATTTTTACATTTTTGAGCTGCTGGGATACAAAATCCTTCCCATTTTTCAGAAATACTGTCTCTACTTAAAAGGTTTTGAAAAGAAGAGTCCTATTATAAAAAACATCTGATTCCCTTTTAGAAAACAAGTTCATAAGTAGATGACCTAGTTCAGTTGCTATCCTCCCTTTTGCTGAATTTTGGTTTTCTGGAAGTTCTTCCTTCAAACATCCACACTCAAGATTTCTGGGTTATTCTTGCTGGACTGGTTGGTTTTCTTTGGGTTTTTTCTGTTTGCTGTTTGCTGATCTCTCTTCCTTCTTGCTGTTCATACTTGACCTTTATTTGGTCAAGTCTCTTTGTTTGTTTCTCTCTTAAAAGGTATGTATTTAACTCATCTTTTCTTAATGAAATTTCTTGAATTGGAATCTTCTTCTTCTTCTTCTCCCTGCTTAAATTAGTTTGTCATTGATGAAATGAAGTTATCTCTCTTGCTTTATGTATNCATCTTTTCTTAATGAAATTTCTTGAATTGGAATCTTCTTCTTCTTCTCCCTGCTTAAATTAGTTTGTCATTGATGAAATGAGGTTATCTCTCTTGCTTTATGTACATGTGACTGTATAGATGTTTATTAGCATATTAATGAACCTGTTGAATGTGATGAATACTGTTTGTTTTGTTGCTATCTCCTTGCTGAAATATTCTGTTATTTCATGCCAAATGTATATAAATATGGTAAATACTCATAGTTCTATATTAAAAAATAAGGCTACACGGAGGTGTAGAATCTGACCTTCTCTATGGTCAGGGTCTCTCTATAAGTGTGCAGAAAAATATGCTTTTCAATTGAGTCTCTTTGGTCAATAAAAAGATTCAACAAGAAAATCTCTAGATAGGTTAGGATAAGCACTAGGGTAGATGAATCTGACCTTCCAATGGTCAAATTCACCCCATAATAGTGCGCAAAACAGTAGTGTAGATGGCTGAAATTCACCGTATAAAGGGTATACAACATGTAGTCAAAAGGGCTATATAGTAAAGAATTTGAACCCTTATATGGTCTGATTCAGTCTCTAAAAAGCCAAGAATAGTCAAAATGTTCAAAGGAATGCGATTTTAAATATTGGTATGGTTGTTAGAAATGTTAAGTAAGTTTGTATCTCTGGGTCTGAATCAGACTCTCCTTCATAGTCAGATTCAATCTAAGAAAAATACATAAAATATGTTGCCTTTCTTCCTGCTGAACCTGTGATCACTTATCAAAATCTGGTTGTCCCTCTATATGTGATTACAACAACAAAATTATATGTTAGAGGCTTCTTTGATTAATTCCATATCCATGAAGTCGTAATAGAGTCATTAGATAGCATTAAAGGGTAGTGAATCTGACCCCCTTTATGGTCAAATGCACCCCATAAGATGTTTATATATATGTTGGTTTGGACGACTTATATCTTATATCACTATGGGGAGCAACATGTAAAGGGTTGAATCTGATCCCTGTAATGATCAGATTCAGCCTCTTACAGCGCACATGAATTCTGTATGGTCCGATTGGGACTAAAAGCCAAAGAATACAGATCCTAAAGTGCGAAATTTGTTGGCTCGAACAGGGGCAACAACTAACCTTGTTCCTTTTTTTTTATTCTTCTTCTTATTATTAGAACTTATGTATTTAATTTAAGAACAATGTAATAGCGTAATTATAGCCTTTTATATATGCTTTATTTGTAATAAGGACTGGACTATATATTCATTTTTTAGCTTTTCAACTGATAGTGTTCAAACTAAGTAGTTATTTCAAAATTCAGTTGTTTTAATATAAGTGGATTTAGTGGATTATTTCTAGTTCATGACGTATCCTGTTAAACTCTCATAAATCGATGTATGAACACTTTGAACCTTGAAGCATGCGATTAGGCTATCTAAGAGTTAACAATTTAGAATTGGTAAAACTGCTTGTTTTCTGTATCTTCGCCAGAAATTACAAAGCTCCCAAAAAAAAAAAAGTAATTTTAACTTACCAATTTGAAGCGAGACCAGTAGATAATGCATTTATGTGTCTATAATTCTTATAGGTGTATATATATATCTTCACGAATAAGGCGCATTTTTATTAACACATTTTTATCATTTACCAAACTAAGAAAAGAAGATCTTTAAGATCTGATTAAGACTTGAATTTCCTAACCGTTAGTTTTCTTGCAGAAATAGCCAAGCTAGGATGGCCTAAAGTGATTAATTGGGGAAAAATATGGCCATAGCCCAAAAATTATTTCCTTTTAGGCTAATGAATTCCTCTCTTTCTTTAGACAACCCCCTAGATAAAATCAGGCCCTTTAGATTGAAATTTGATAAAGAACCGAATACTATTACAAGTTACAATAAGCTACACTCGGGAGTGGCAACTCATGCCCCCGACCCTCAATTCTAAACAACTAAAAATGCCCATAGCAATAATGGATGCATTTCATGTGACGTTTTGCCCTGTGCTAAAAAACAACAAGTGCACGCCATCGTAACTTGTCCAAGATACATCCACAAACGTCCTAATCGATCTTAAAACTAAAACGCTCTTTCAAAAAATAGAAAACTCAAACATCGCCGCAAATGGGCATTATAAAACCGTCATGACCATAGTCTTGACTACGTAAATCTATACGCGGGTGCGACAACTCATGTCCCCGTCCTCAAACTTCAAATTATAATAAAAATCACATGTTGTAATTGCAGGTGCATTTCATGTGGCGTAGTTATAATATGTCCCAAAAAACAAATAAGTGCACGATATCGTGACTTATTTCAAGATAAATCCATAAATATTAAAAGCGTTTCAAAAAGTAAAAAAGGCTAAATGCACAATAGGCTAAAACACGTAAAACAAACAGATAATATAGGCCAAATATTAATAGTTAAGCGACCGTGCTAGAACCACGGAACTCGGGAATTCCTAACACCTTCTCCCGGGTTAATAGAATTCCTTACTCGGATTTCTAGTCGCAAACAAATTAAAACAGATTCAAGATTTCCTCGATCTGAGATTTTAAAATAATACGGTGCCCCAGAGCATTGTCAAAAATCCGGGTGGCGACTCTGAAAACTAAAATAAATCCCAAATTTGAATAATGTCACTTAAGTTGGAAAAACTCCCTATATCATCCCTTTCGGGAAAAAGGAGGTGTGACAGCTCTGGCGACTCTGCTGGGGATCGAACCCAGAATCTCTGGTTCAGGGTTCAAGAATTCGAGCTTGAAATAGACTGTTTTATTTTGGCTTTATTATCTGATTTCCACATGTTTAAACCAATCGTGCTAAATGTCGCCTTTTACCGCTTTGATATTATCTGAACTGTATATAAATTGTGCCGAAACCCTCTTATCTCTGAGTCTTCTAAATCATCTGGGAAGTGTGCACTTCGTGTGACTTCTTTTCTGTTAGAGTCATATCCAAATTTTAGAACGAGGTACGGATAAGTTGCAAAGCCGGTGAAGCTTCTGTATTCCCGGTACGCTGCCCCGACCTCGGCTCGAGTTGTCCGCTCGGGTAAGCCTGGTCTAGAACAAAACCCCAGGTTTAAACCTAGAATAACAAAATCTCATGCCGGATCCCTAGTAGGAACGCTTATTTGCATCATGTGCATTTGACTTAGGGGACTCAACACAGGGGTTGAGTCCGTCTAGGACAGGTGTACCTAAAATGAAAGACTACCCTGATGCATCTTACTTGTTACGTATGCATTTATTTGTCTCAGCTTGTGTATTGACCGGCTAAACCAAAAAATGAACAGAAAAAACAAGAGTGAGGTAGAATAGAGAATTCACCTATTTTTTATAATCCTCGTATTTATCCCGAAACTCTGCCAAAATTTCTGGAAAAAAAATATAAAACAAAATGAGTGGGTGTATATTTTTAATCAGTCAGGATTTTCCCGAACTACTCTTTCTTTGATTCTCATGGGTGTGGGATACGTAGGCAACCCTCATCGGGTCCAACTCCATTTTTTGAAAATCAAAAGGATATAGCCCTAAATAAAATTAGGTGACGCGATTATAGCCTGATCGCCCAAAGGGGGCACCGGAAGGCCGTTTTGTAAAAGTGACCGCTTGTGTTTTGTCTTTAAAATTCGCGAGCAAAGCCTTAAAGGGGCCGTATTCACAAAGGTGGTCCATTTTTCTTTATTACGAAACCCTTTTCCAAAATGACACTTTTCAAAAAATTTTCTATGGTCTTAATAAAAAAACGAATGTGCAGGATGAATACAGTCGAAAACATCCCCTTCAAAGCAGTCGAGGAAATCCCTCTAGGACTTCATATGTGGTGGAGCAACTTGGGGGAAACCAGTAGTAAGTCTGTTATAAAAGCTTTAGGGGGACTTACTGGCCTTTTAAAGATCAAGCCGAGGTTGGACATCATCGAGGTTTTAGTACCGTTCCCACAATGTATTCCAATTTTCGGACTTTGAATTGACGCCCACGCTAGAGGAAATAGCGGGGTATGCTGGTCTCAATGACAATCTCAGAAGTCGGACCCAGGGCGGAGGCTCCCCACAAGTTTTTGGATCTGTTGAACATTAGCTGGGACGTCCAAGACCCACACTTGTCTGAAGGCTTCTGCACTTTCTACTTTCTTTTCAGACGTTATGGAGATCCCCAGGGTTATGAGGCTAACAACATTGGTCTAATTCACAAAGATCAGGCTAAATGGGAAGCCCGCCCAGGGCTAGCTTTTGTGGTAGCATTCTTAGGAACCTTGATCTGCCCAAGAAGTGACGGATGCATAGACATCGGACTTGTGGGAATAGCAGACTTCATGATGAAAAAGTCCAATGGCACACTTATACCGATGGTCTTAGCCGAGATTTACCGTGCTCTGACAGTTTGCCAATCTGGGGGAAAATTCTTTGAGGGGTGCAACCTGCTCCTACAAATCTGGCTGATCGAACACCTCTGTCACCGCCCGGGCTACATGAACTACGGTTTAACCGGTTTGGACTGCATTNGCGAGGTTATCAATATGTCTGCTGAGGTTTGCTATCTCCTGTTAATGGGCTTGCGAAGCATTCAACCATATGCCCCTCACCGGGTCTTACGCCAGTTGGGGAGGCAACATGGTGTTCCCCATGGCGAGGATTTAAGCCAACAAGCCATCGAGTTATGCCCAAGAGCTGCATTTCCTGAAGGCAGGGTCGGTCAAATTTGGAACGAGTGCAGGTTTTTAGAACCTCAAACTCGAGTGAGGGACTTATCCAAATGGGAAGTGGAACCCGCCTACACCTCTTGGTACGGTGTAAGAGGCAAGGAGCATCAAGAGAAATAACGGCCCGCAAAGAGACCCCATGTACAACAATTCGCCGAGCAAACAAGAGCATTGGGTTTGGTTAGAAAAAGAAAACAACTACCAAGCCACCATAAGCAAATTGGAGGCCCAGGTCAGGGAAATCAAGTTCGAAAACATTCTACATACTGCCTCGATCGAAGGGGAGAAGAATAGATTAGCCCAAGAAAATGAAGTCCTCCGGGCCCAGATACAGGAACTGAAAACAGCTGCTGAGAACCCAGAGAAAAGCAGGACCGATGAAAGGCTTATCAACAGCCTAAGGCATAAAGTATGTAGCTATGGGAATGAGTTAGACAAAGCTAAAGAAGAACTGGCCGAAGTTCGGGCAAGATTGACGAGAACTGCAGAAGAAAGAACAGAATTTGTCCAGAGACTAAAAAGGAAATATGACCAGGAAGTCGTGGGTTTGAAGGAAAAATTGGTCGCCTTCGAGAACGAGATGGCCAAACAGGCAAAAAAGTTTAAAACAGAGAGGGAACAATGCTATGCCATGATGGCTCGGTAAGAAAAAGAGTTGCAACAATGGCAAGAACAGAGTCACAAGGATGCCCAAACTTTAGAGGCGAGATCCCAACAAATCGGGCGCCTGCTTCAAGAGAAGGGTATTATCAGGCGAAGGGTCCAAGAGATAGCTGACTACATCGCCACCAGATGTCAGGAATGTGAAGATATGACTCGAACCACTTTCTTCTCAACATTTATGATCTTCGTCCACAAGATAATGGATGACCTTTACCGCCTCCGACAAGACATAGCACGCAGGCCCGTGGCAAGGCCGAATGATGCCCCACCGGCCCCTGGAACAACGGAAGCACTAATGTATTCTTGATATTTTCGAGTCTGTACTTCACTTTTCTAGTCGTAGTTGAGTCCACAATTAGTTTTCATATTTTAGAAAATATGTGTCAAGTCTGTATTGCAACTTTGTAATTCCAAAAATGGGCTGCCAATTTTCTATAGTCAAAAGTGTTTATTTAATTAATGGAAATTTTTAGAATGAAGCCTTTAGAAAATAATATATGCATCTCTTTGGGTTTTGCTGCATGAACTACGTGATGATCTGATTCACGCGGCACCATGATACGTAGGCAATCCACACAGGATTCGATCATAACCATAAGAAAGGAAATCGTGCGAGGAATAAAAAGCAAGAGCAATAACAAAGGAAAGGGAAAAATAATAAAAAGAAAAACAAACCAAGAGATAAAGCCGGGATGAAATACACAACTGTGGCAAAAACATATAGAAAGGCATCAGGTGCATTGCATACCCCGTACGTGCGATTTGCCTATGTGATAAATGTTTTTAAACTAACGTTCTGTTGGTTAAATCTAAAAGATGTTTTAAGGTGGTTGGTTTCGCGGTAACCTGGCTTCCCATCCTTACTTCACTAGATCAAAGGGGAGCATAGAAATGACATCTGAAAGTCACTTGCCAATCGTCAACTCCACCGTGGAAGACCTAAATCCAGTCATCCCAACATCTGAGTTCGCAACAGCTGAAGAGAACAGAACTCTGCGTTGCCGCATGCTGGAAATGTGGGACGCATGGTCCAATGATAGGGAACCACCTAGTACCATCCCGGGTTTCCCAGAAATAATCCCCAGGGAAAGAGGGACGTCCAACATCCCCATAAGCTACCCAGCCACGCCATTTGGATATCCAACTATGTCGGCTCACTTTGCCGGAAGGCCTTCAAAGGTTTTCCCCCAGGCCTTGTTTTCTGGTGTGTCTTCCAACATTTTCACCGCACCATCAATCTCCGCCACGGCCCCACCAACTATCTCCGGGCCAAGTTTCGAGCCGCCAGCATTCACATTCCAAACACCATCCGTCCATCAGGATACCGCTCATGCTACTCCCAATGCGTATCCCCAACAAACTCAGACTGAGTTCACTTTGGGACAGGATAAGAAGAGCTTCGAGAACGAAGAAATAACTCGAAAAATGAAGAGTATTGAACAGAGCCTCAAAAATATACAGGGGATGAGCGAGCAGAAAAGTGTCTCCTATGCAGATTTGTGCATGTTCCCGCATGTCCATCTTCCTCTCGGGTTTAAAACCCCCAATTTCAAAAAATATGACGGATATGGAGACCCCATAGCCCATCTGAAAAGATACTGCAACCAGCTCAGGGGAGCAGGTGGGAAGGAGGAACTTCTCATGGCATATTTTGGAGAAAGTTTGACGGGAATTGCATCAGAATGGTACATGGATCAGGATGTATCCCGTTGGCACATATGGGATGACTTGGCCCGGGGNCCAAAGCAGATCCGGGGTTGCAGCCAACAGGAAAAAGAAAGAAGAAGGGTCCATGATGGTTTCCTATGTCAGGAAACCTCGACAATACCCACGCCCATTTCCTAAAGCTTCCCAACATTACTATCCTCACCAAGATACAGCTTATGCTTCGCTCCCTTTTCCTTATGTGGTAATGAACGCTCAACCACATCCCAGGCCGCCACAACAATACAATCAGAATAGAACTCCACCCCCAAGAAATAACCATCATCCCCCAGCTCCATATAATTAACGCCCGCCTCAAAACAGCTACCCGTACAATGCCTACCCCAGAGAGCCACCAAGGAAACTTAATTTCACTCCCATCGGAGATCCATATTCCAGCCTCTTCCCAAAGTTGGTCCAGATGGGGCTCCTGCAACCCGTACCTCCAAACGGGCAGAATACCCAATCACTATCGTATAGACAGGGTACCAGTTGTGCTTACCATTCCGGAGCAGAAGGGCAAGACACAGAGGACTGTTGGACCCTCAAAACGGCCGTGGAAAGACTTATAGAACAAAAGGAAGTGTTTTTAAGGGACGAAGAAGCTCCCAATGTGACAAACAATCCACTGCCCGCTCACAATCATGGGCCCGTCATCGGCATGATTTGCGAGGACCAGGATTTTGATCCATCTCTAAAGGCCATCATCTCCATCGCAGATGTAGAAAGAAAACCCAAGACGGCACCCAATCCAGCCAAGGAGATGAGAAAGAGTAACCCCGTCCCCCAGGTCACGGAACAGACTGAGACTGGGACAAATAAGGGACCCTCTAAAGATGCTGTCCTTTACATCCCCAAGGCACACAGGAAAGAAAAAAGTGTGTTGAGCCCTCCCAGAAGGTTACAATTCAACAGGGAAATAATGAATGGCTCAAAAATATATGTCCCGAAGGGGATGTATGCGGCGCGGGGGCAAATAATTTCACCTAGGCTGAATGAGCCCGTGGTTATTAGCCGCGCATTGCAAACTCCCATAAATAATACTACTTCCGTCCCATGGAATTATCGCCGGACGGTGGTGACATACAAAGGGAAAGAGATTATCGGGGAAACAGGCGATATAAACTCTTCAGAGAAATACCTCGACCCGGAAGAGCTAAACAAAAGCAAGTTAAAATGCATCCCGCCCAAAAGGCCGATCAGTGCCGGAGAGGCAGAAGAATTCTTCAAGAATATGAAAACCTCTGAATACGCCATAATCGAGGAGCTGAGGAAATTCCCTGCCTAGGTATCACTTCTATATTTGCTGGTAAATTCAAGTGAGCATCAGAAGATCCTGATCAAAACCGTCAACGAAGCATACGTTCCGGCCAACACCACGATCGAGCAAATAGAAAGGATGGCAGAACGATTTTTGAGGTCAACCGAATTTCGTTCAGCAAGAATGATTTGCCCCCGGAAGGGGCCACCCACAACAAAGATCTCCACCTAACGGTTAAATGTGAAGGTTACTACGTGAAGAGAGTTATGATGGACGGTGGATCTGGGGTTTATATTTGCTCTCTATAAACCTTACAAAGAATGGAGATCGGGACTGAAAAAATCAGGCCCAACAATGTGTGCGTCCGTGCATTCGATGGTATCAAGAGAGACACGATCGGGGAGATTGATTTGGTCTTGACAATCGGCCCTGTAGACTTCGAAGTAACATTCCAGGTCATGGATATGGATACTTCCTACAATTATCTCCTGGGAAGGCCTTGGATCCATGCGGCGGGGGCAGCGCCATCCACTCTCCACCAGATAGTTAAGTTCGAATATGAGGACCAGGAAATCGTGGTCCATAGGGAAGACGAGCAACTATTTACAGGGACCCATTAGCCCCATGCCTGGAAGCAAGAGAATGCAACGAGCACATAGTCTACCAGGCTTTCGAGATTGTGGTTGCGGACCAGCATGAGGAAAGAACCACATGCCCTCAACCCTTCCTATCAAACGCCTCAATTATGGTCGCCAACGACATGATCAAACATGGGTACACACCCGGAAAAGGGCTCGGGGTATCCTTGCAAGGCATTAAAGAACCCGTCACTTTGCCTGCCAATAAAAAGTTTTTCGGCATAGGT
>ML369664.1:3731-25547 GCA_005239525.1 Nicotiana knightiana | reverse complement strand
TATATCCCTCGCATTTTATGAGCTTTAATGATAAAATACACGTCGTATGTGCCTAATAGGGCTAATTTTATGTGTAGGTGAATTGGAAATGGAAACGGGGCTAAACGGATGCAAATACGTCGAAGAATACGCGAGAGGGGACACCCGGACGATAGCCGGGCGCCAAGCCAAACAGCCTGGGGCAGCCTGGCGTTACCCAGGCGTTAGACCCATAACGCCTGGGGGGACCAGGCGTTACCCAGGCCTTAGGGCTGTAACGCCTGGCCCTGCCTGGCTTTACCCAGGCTTTAGGGCTGAAACGCCTGGGCCCCGGGACAGTGAAAAACCGAGTTTTGACGGGTTTTAAGTGTTTCCAAGTTAGAATAGAAGTCTTTGAGATGTTTAGGGTTCATTCTAAACATATAAATAGACCCAAAAACATCACATTAAGGGGCTTTTGCAGATTTTGGACGGAGGCACACTCTTGACGGAGGATTCTACTTAGTTTTTCTTCTCTTCTCTTCTTTTAGTTTTATAGTTTATTAGTTCTAGAGTATTGGGTGTTACATGAACGTTGTAGTTGAAGCTTGAATTATTCTTATTGTTTATCTTAATTGGTTTGTTTATTCAATCTTGTGCTTAATTATTCAATTGCTTGATCATCAATTGACTACTATCTACGAATCTAGGGTTGAACTCGGGAGAGGGAATTCTAGATTGCATATAAGATTGGGTAGAGCAAGATCTTAACCCTTCAGGGGAGCGGATTTGCGGTTAGGATAGGAATATACCTAATCGCCTTGCTTGGTTATTATACGGGAATTATTAATGCGTTCTTGTTAATCCTGATTCCATAGGAATATAGGCATTAGGTTAGCTTGAATAGGCGAGTTGTACTTCGGGAGAAGGCTACGAGCAATATTAACCTCGTCAATCAATAAACCTGATTAGAAGATTTAGGTCGAAAACTCAACGTGATTGTTTAACAACCCATAACTCTAGAATATCAATTTACCTTGAATTCATCTTTAAGTTAGTTGTCTATTTAATCTTTTGATTTACTATTTTAGATTAATTCTAGTTAAATATTTGTTTGAGTTTAGTTTAGTGGATAGTTAATCACAAGTCCCTGTGGGTACGATATCTGGACTTCAATTCCTATATTACTTGTCGACCACGTACACTTGCGTGTGCACTGGGAAATCAACCAACACATACCTATGAATTTTTAGTGAAGTCCCTCTCCAAAATCGCCCCTAAGCTACCTTGATTTTGAAAATATGAAGAAATGGCTAAAATCCTGACTTGCTACTGTTTTTAAAAAAAGAAACTGGACACTTACTCTATGCCGCATCAGGGGTGCGTTCGCATAGAACAAAATGACCCCCACCAGCATCTGGGGGGTGCGTTCGCATAGAACAAAATGACCCCCAACCTATTTTACTCTATGCGTTCGCATCTGGGGGTGCGTTCGCAAAGAACAAAATGACCCCCCACCTATTTTACTCTATGCGTTCGCATCTGGGGGGTGCGTTCGCATAGAAAAAAATGACCCCCCCCCCCCACCTATTTTACTCTATGTGTTCGCGTTCATAGGGGTGCGAACGCAATGCAAAAAATAGTTGTGCACCAGCAACAGCAAAGACACCAGATTTCTAAATAGAAATCACCCCGACGTCTATCTGAAACTCACCCGAGCCCTCAGGGATCCAAACCAAATATGTACACAACCTCAAAAACATCCTACGGATTTACTCGTGCGATCAAATCACCAAAATAACATCTTACACAATGAATTCAGCAAAGAAATCAAAGAAACATCTCAAAACTTTCAAAGTTTCAAATTTTACAAATACGGGTCTGAATCACGTCAAACGACCTCCGTTCCTTACAAAATTTTACAGACATATCATAATTATCATATTGAACCTGTACCGGGCTCAGGAACCAAAACACGGGCCCGATACCATAAATTTAAAATATTACCAAATTTCCAAAAACTCTTATATTTTCAGTAAAACTATTTCTTTCAAAAATTCGTTTCTCGGTCTTGGGACCTCGGAATTCGATTCCGGGCATACGCCCATGTCCCATATTTTCCTACGGACCCTTCGGGACTGTCAAATCATGGTTCCGGGTCCATTAACCCGAAATATTGACCGAAGTCAAGTTAAATTCAATTTTAAAGACAAAACTAGCATTTTTCTTAGGTTTTCATATAAAAGCTTTCCGGCTACACGCCCGGGCTGCGCACATAAAATGAGATGAGATAAAAGGAGGTTTTCAAGGCCTCAGAACACCGTTTTAACTTATAAAAATGAGAGATGACTTTTTGGGTCATCACATTATCCACCTCTAAAACAACCGTTCGTCCTCGAACGGACATAGAAAAGTGCCTGAATCCGGGAAAAGATGGGGATATCGGATCCGCATATCGGACTCGGACTCCCAGGTAGCTGCCTCGGCAGGCTGACCTCTCCGCTGGACACGAACCGAAGGACAACTCTTCGATCTCAACTGACGAACCTGCCAGTCTAATATGGCGACCGGCTCCTCCTCATAGGTCAAATCCTTGTCCAACTGTACACTGCTTAAATCTAACAAATGGGTTGGATCTTCGTGGTACTTTCGAAGCAGAGACACATGAAACACCGGATGCACAGCTGATAAATTCAGTGGCAACGCAAGTCTGTAGGCCACCTTTCCCACGATGTCAAGAATCTCAAATGGACCAATCAATCTAGGGCTTAGCTTGCGCTTCTTCCCAAATCTCATCACGCTCTTCATGGGCGATACCCGAAGCAATACCCGCTCCCCAACCATGAATGCCAAATCACGAACTCTGTGGTCGGCATAACTCTTCTGCCTGGACTGAGCTGTACGAAGTCTATCCTGAACGATCTTAACCTTATCCAAGGAATCCTGCACTAACTTCATACCCAACAACCGAGCCTCTCCCAGCACAAACCATCCAACTGGCGATTTGCACCGTCTACCATATAATGCCTCATAAGGAGCCATTTGGATGCTCGACTGATAGCTATTGTTGTAGGCAAACTCAGATAATGGCAAGAACTGATCCCAAGAGCCTCCAAAGTCAATGACACAGGCTCGTAGCATATCCTCCAAAATCTGAATAGTACGCTCGGACTGTCCGTCCGTCTAAGGGTGAAATATTGTGCTCAACTCAACTCAGGTACCCAAATCACGCTGAACTGCTCTCCAAAATTGCGAAGTAAACTGCGTACCTCGGTCAGAAATAATAGACACGGGCACACCATGAAGGCGCACAATCTCCCTAATGTAGATTTGTGCCAATCTCTTCAAAGAATATGAAACTGCCACAGGAATAAAAGGCGCTGACTTGGTCAGCCTATCCACAATGACCCATAGTACATCGAACTTCCTCTAGGTCCGTGGGAGTCCAACAACGAAATCCTTGGTGATACGCTCCCACTTATACTCAGGAATCTCAATTTGCTGCATCAATCCGCCAGGTCTCTAATGCTCGTACGTTACCTGCTGACAATTCAAGCACTGAGCTACATATGCTACACTACAGGATACCTGGAGTACTGACTGAAAGGGTCTAGGAGGATAACCCCTACCAAAAGAATCCCTGACTCCTGATGAGGCACCACTGAACCTGCCAAAATGATGAGGCCTTTTGTCTGACCCCTGACCACTACCCTGCAATAAGACTATCTCGACTCGTCTGGCCACATTGGCCGCCTCTTGAAATGAAATATCACTGCCTGTCTCTCTGGCCATCTATAGTCTAATCGGTTGAGCTAGCCCCTCAATAAACATCCTCACCCTCTCTCGATCAGTGGGGAGTATCATGATAGCATGTCGGGCGAAAGTGAAGGTCTCAAACTGTGTCACTGTCATAGAACCCTGCTGGAGACGCTCAAACTGCCTCCGGAGATCCTCTCTGTGGGTGACTGGAAGAAAATTCTCCAAGAACAAATCCAAGAACTGGACCCAAGATAAGGGTGAAGATCCAGCTGGTCTGGTCAAGAAATAATCCCTCCACCATGTTTTGGCGGGACCAAAAAGGCGGAAAGTGGCAAATTCGACCCCATTGGTCTCCACGATCCCCATGTTCCCAACAACCTCATAGCAACTGTCTAAGTAATCCTGGGGATCCTCTGAAGATTCACCACTGTAAGTAGTAGTGAAAAGCTTGGTGAACCTGTCCAACCTCCACAAAGCATCAACAGATATAGCTGCTCCATCAGCAGTCTGAGCCATAATACCCGACTGAACTACCTCGGCTGGTTGAGCTACTGGAGTCTGAAACTGAGGAACCAACTGCTCCTGAGTGCGAGTAGCGGGAGTCTGGGCTCCTCCCCCAACCTAAGAGATGGTTGGTGTTGTAAGAAGTAAACCTGCCTGAGCGACACTCTCACTGAGGCCCACTAGGCAGACTAGAGCATCCTGGAGTACTGGGGTAGCAATAAACCCCTCGGGAACCTGAGCTGGCCCAACCGGGACTGTCTGGGCAGGAACCTCATCAACAAACTCTACCTGAGGCTCCGCCACTGGGGCTGCTGCTCTGGGCTGAGCTCTACCCCTGCCTCGGCCTCTAGCACGGCCTCGGCCCCTCGTAGGAGCTGCAATTGGAGGCTCGAGCTGCTAGTCCCACCGTCGGGACCGTGATGGTGCCTAACATTGAACCCGCTAGGCAAGCCAATGTTACCGGCAATTCTATATTATTTTCTTATTCTTAGCAACTAGTTAGTGACATACAAGATCAGCGAAACTAAAAGTGCGGAAGAATTAGAATCTAACAACCTTTTGAAATATTATTACAGAACCCATAATAAAAACTCCCAGAACTTGGTGTCACACTTTCACGGACTATCTACGAATACTACAAATAAGGGGTTCGAACAAAAGTAAATACATATGTTTCTGAAATAACAAAATCAGAAATAAATAAGTTGAAGAGGACGCCAAGGCCTGCGGACGCCTACAGGACGACCTCCGTGTCTCCGACTGGACTGAAGGAAGCCTCCTAGCTCTATTGTCCAAAGGGTCCTGTACCGGGATCTGCACAATAAAAGATGTGCAGGTGTAGCATCAGTACAACCGACCCCATGTACTGAGTAAGTGTCGAGCCTAACCTCGGCGAAGTAGTGACGAGGCTAGGACACGACAATCAAGACAACTTGTGCAATTTAATAATATTCGGATAAAATAGTAAAAAAAAGAACAACCCGTTAAGTACAAGAGAAAAGGGGAAACATGCTGGGGGGAAGCAATATCAGATAACAGAAATAACGAAATAAGACAACAGTTCAATTATCTAAGTAACAGCCAGAAATAATAATCACAGAGAAAACAGTGCACGGCATCAACCTTCGTACTTTTACTCTCATCCTCACAAAATAATAAATATAAAATCAAGTGCACGACATCACCCTTCGTGCTTTTACTCTCATCCGCACCAAATAATAAATTGAAACGGCACGGCATCACGCTTCGTGCTTTTAATATCATAACATGGCACGGAATCACCCTTCGTGCTTTTACACTCTCGTCCTCACAAAAATCAATACACGGCATCACCCTTCGTGCTTTACACTCTTCCTCACAATAATCAATACACGGCATCATCCTTCGTGCTTTACACTCTTCCTCACCCAAACAATATCAATAGCAGAAGTTTGGCAAGGAAAACCCAACAATATAAATCATAAATCATAACATCCCGGCAAGGGAACAACAGTAAAAATATCACTATCCCGGCAAGGGACACAGCTATAACCAATCCCGCTCAAGTACATATCTTTACATAAGACTCCATAACCGAACAAATACTCAACAATATCCACTACCAAGAATTTCCACCGAATGAACAACCACTAAAGTGAAATTCAAGCTATAACACAGTAAATATCAATGAAAATCACATAATTCATAATTTCCGACTCACAGGCGTGCTTGACACCAACGTATAGGCATTCGTCACCTCACCTATACGTTCAACATGGTATAAACACATAGCAAATAAGACTCAACACCTATTCCCTCAAGCTAAAGTTAGGCCAAACACTTACCTCGACTTCCACGACCAAAATCAAGCCTTAATCACTGCTTTTCCTTTTGAACTCGACTCCAAATCGATTATATCTAGACATAATTGACTCAATAACGTCAATAAACGCTAAATAATTCAATTCCAATACTTAATTACAGATTTCCTATCATTCTTCCCAAAAAGTCAAAGATCAACCCCAGGCTCGCTTGGTCAAAACATGAGGTTCAGACCAAAATCCGATCACCCATTCACCCACGAGCCCGAGTATGTATTTAGTTTTGAAATCCAACCCCAAAACGAGGTCTAAATTCCAATTATACAAAAAGCCCTAACTCTACCCAAATCCCTAATTTTCTACCCTTAAGAACATGATTTGGGCCTAGAAATTTAATGGGTGTTAATGGAAATGGAAGAAAATGATTTGGGCCTCGGCCCCTCGTAGGAGCTGCAACTGGAAGCTCGAGCTACTAGTCAGTGGATAAAGAAGCACGTGTTCTCTCCATCTGCGAGAGAATACAGTAAAAATTCAGTTAGCATTGCGAATTCAAATCGCACGACAGAGAAGAATATATGTGAAGTCATTCCTAGGCTCTGTAGCCTCTAGGGATAAGCACATACGTTTCCGTACCGATCCCTCAGACTCTACTAATCTTGTCCGTGAATTGTGAGACCTATGCAAACAAGTCCTCTGATACCAACTTGTCACAACCTGAATTTCCCACCGTCGGGACCGTGATGGCGCCTAACATTGAACCCGCTAGGCAAGCCAATGTTACCGGTTATTCTATATTATTTCTTTATTCTTAGCAACTAGTTAGTGACATACAAGATCAGCGGAAATAAAAGTGCGGAAGAATTAGAATCTAACAACCTTTTTAAATATTATTACAGAATCCATAATAACAACTCCCAGAACTTGGTGTCACACTCTCACGGATTATCTATGAATACTATAAAAAAGGAGTTCGAACAAAAGTAAATACATCTGTTTCTGAAATAACTAAAACAGAAATAAATAAGTGGAAGGGGACGCCAAGGCCTGCAGATGCCTGCAGGACTACCTCGGTGTCTCCGACTGGACTGAAGGCAGCCTCCTAGCTCTAATGTCCAAAGGGTCCTGTACCGGGATCTGCACAACAAAAGATGTGCAGGTGTAGCATCAGTACAACCGATCCCATGTACTGAGTAAGTGTCGACCCTAACCTCGGCGAAGTAGTGATGAGGCTAGGACACGACAATCAAGACAACCTGTGCAATTTAATAATATTCGGAAGAAATAGTAACAACAAGAATAACCAGTTAAGTACAAGGGAAAAGGGGAAACATGTTAGGGGAAAGCAATATTAGATAACAGAAATAACGAAATAAGACAACAGTTCAATTATCTAAGTAACAGCAGGAAACAACAATCACAGAGAAAACAGTGCACGGCATCACCCTTCGTGCTTTTACTCTCATCCTCACCAAATAATAAATATAAAAGCAAGTGCACGGCATCACCCTTCGTGCTTTTACTCTCATCCTCATTAAATAATAAATAGATATAGCACGGCATCACCCGTCGTGCTTTTAATATCATAACATTCAACGGCATCACCCTTCGTGCTTTTTAACTCTCATCCTCATAAATATCAATACACGGCTTTACCCTTCGTGCTTTACACTCTTCCTCACAATAATCAATACACGGCATCACCCTTCGTGCTTTACACTCTTCCTCACCCGAACAATATCAATAGCAGAAGTTTGGCAAGGAAAACCAACAATATAAATCATAAATCATAACATCCCGGCAAGGGAACAACAGTAAAAACATCATGATCCCGGCAAGGGACACAGCTATAACCAATCTCGATCAAGTACATATCTTTACATAAGATTCCTTAACTAAGAAAAAATACTCAACAATATCCATTACCAAGAATTTCTACCGAATGAACAACCACTAAAGTGAAATTCAAGCTATAACACAGCAAATATCAATGAAAATCACATAATTCATAATTTCTGACTCACGGGCGTGCTTGACACCAACGTATAGGTATTCTTCACCTCACCTATACATTGAACATGGTATAAACATATAGCAGATAAGACTCAACACCTATTCCCTCAAGCTAAAGTTAGGCCAAACACTTACCTCGACTTCCACGACCAAAATCAAGCCTCAATCACCCTTTTTCCCTTTGAACTCGACTCCAAATCGATTGTATCTAGACATAATTGACTCAATAACATCAATAAATGCTAAATAATTCAATTCCAATACTTAATTACAGATTTTCTATCATTCTTCCCAAAAAGTCAAAGATCGACCCGTGGCTCGCTTGGTCAAAACATGAGGTTCGGACCAAAACCTGATCACCCATTCACCCACGAGCCCGAATATGTATTTAGTTTTGAAATACGACCCCAAAACGAGGTCTAAATTCCAATTATTCAAAAAGTCCTAACTCTACACAAATCCCTAATTTTCTACCCTTAAAAACAAGATTTAGGCCTAGAAATCTAATGGGTGTTAATGGAAATGGAAGAAAATGAGTCTAAGAGTACATACCTATGAATTTGTAGTGAATTCCCTCTCCAAAATCGCCCCTAAGCTACCTTGGTTTTGAAAATATGAAGAAATGGCTAAAATCCCGACTTGCTACTGTTTTAAAAAAAATTGGACACTTACTCTATGCGTTCGCATCAGGGGGGTGCGTTCGCATAGAATAAAATGACCCCCACCTATTTTACTCTATGCGTTCGCATCTGGGGGGTGCATTTGCATAGAACAAAATGACCCCCCACTTATTTTACTCTATGTGTTCGCATCTGGGGGGTGCGTTCGCATAGAACAAAATGACCCCCACCTATTTTACTCTATGCGTTCGCATCTGGGGGGTGTGTTCACATAGAATGAAATGAACCCCTACCTATTTTACTCTATGTGTTCGCGTTCATAGGGGTGCGAACGCAATGCACAAAATAGTTGTGCACCAGCAACAACAAAGACACCAGATTTTCTAAATAGAAATCACCCCGACGCCTATCTGAAACTCACGTGAGCCCTCGGGGCTCCAAACCAAACATGTACACAACCCCAAAAAAATCCTACTGACTTACTCGTGCGATCAAATCGCCAAAATAACATCTTAAACAACGAATTGAGCATAGAAATCAAAGAAACATCTCAAAACTTTCATAGTTTCAAATTTTACAAATACGGGTCAGAATCACGTCAAACGACCTTTGTTCCTTACCAAATTTTACAGACATATCATAATTATCATATTGAACATGTACCGTGCTCCAGAACCAAAATACGGGCCCGATACCATAAATTTCAAATATAACCAAATTTCCAAAAACTCTTATATTTTCAGTAAAACAATTTCTTTTAAAAATTCATTTCTCGGGCTTGGGACCTCGGAATTCGATTCCGAGCATACGCCCAAGTCCCATATTTTCTTACGGACCCTCCGGGACCGTCAAATCACGGGTCTGGGTCCACGTCCGCATCCGGATCCGTTTACCTAAAATGTTGACCGAAGTCAACTTAAATTCAATTTTAAAGGAAAAACTAGAATTTTTCTCAGTTTTTCATATAAAAGCTTCCCGGCTATACGCTCGAGCTGTGCATTCGAAATGAGGTGAGATAAAAGGAGGTTTTCAAGGCCTCAGAACACCATTTTGACTTATAAAAATGAGAGATGACTTTTTGGGTCATCACATTCTCCACCTCTAAAAAAATTGTTCGTCCTCGAACGGACATAGAAAAGTACCTGAATCCGGGAAAGGATGGGGATATCAGCTCCGCATATCGAACTCGGACTCCCAGGTAGGTGCCTCGGCAGGCTGACCTCTCAACTGGACATGAACCGAAGAATAACTCTTCGATCTCAACTGACGTACCTGCCAGTCTAATATGGCGACCGGCTCCTTCTCATAGGTAAAATCCTTGTCCAACTGGACACTGTTGAAATCTAACACATGGGATGGATCTTTGTGGTACTTCCGAAGCATAGACACATGAAACACCGGATGCACAGCTGATAAATTCGGTGGCACAGCTGACTTTATGGATCATCACAACACTTTTCTCACTGGACAGTTCGTATGAAAATGAAAGTTATGTCTTATGACATTAAAGTTTGGTGTGTGATCAAAAAAGGGAATCTTCCAATTTCTCCAAAGAAAGATGAGAATGTTCAAGTCATTGTATCAACTGATCCACTTGACTTAGATGATTATACTAATGAACAAGTTGATGTCATAATTGTGAATGCTAAAGCAAAAAACCTACTGTACAATGCTACCAATGGAGAAGAGTATGAAAAGATCTCAAGATGTGAAACTGCTAAAGAAATATAGGATAAATTGGAGGTCACATATGAAGGAACCAACAGGGTAAAGGAAACAAGAATTAACCTTCTTGTTCGTGACTATGAGCTATTTCAAATGAAGGATGGAGAATCAGTGGAGGAAATGCTCTCCAGGTTCAACAAAATCCTTGGAGATCTAAAATCTTTTGGTAGACCAATAAAGAACGGAGAGCAAGTTCAAAAAATTCTTAGAAGTCTTCCCACAATTTGGCAACCCAAGGTTATCGCTCTGGAATATCAGGATCTTGACAAAATGTCCGACGATGAACTTAGAGGTGATTTAATTGCCTTTGAGAAAACTCACTTGGACAGACAAATTGAACAAGAAAAGAAGAAAACAGTTGCCTTTAAAGAAAGTGTAGCTGAACCAGAAAATGAAGAAAAAGAGGAAGGAGGAGAACAGGATGAAAACATAGTCATGCTCTCCCAAGTTGTAACAAGAATGGTGAGGAAAAATAGAAATAGAAGAAGAGGGAAATTAAACTTCAGAAAAGGAAAGACAGATAATGAAAATGATAAAAATAATGGAAGATGCTACGAATGTGGAAGTATGTCCTTTGGAGCCTGGAGTGATGAAGAAGAATTTGACCATGAAGAAATTGCAAATATGTGTTTCATGGCCATAAAAGAAGACAGCAACGATGACTCAGAAAATCATGGGATCATGGAAGACGAAGTAACAGATGAGGAAGAAGATTCAGGTGAACTTGGTCTTATGGAAGACGAGGGAACCAGTGAGGTACGTCTTCCTACATGTCCCAACTATTATGCACTTCAAGAATTTATTGATATTGCTCTTGAAGATATTGAAAGGGTTCTAAATAAAATCAGAAAAATCCAAAGAGAAAAGAATGTTTGGGCCTTGAAGCTTGAAGTTTGTGAAATTGAGAGTGACATGCTTCAAGATGAAGTTAATGAACTTCAACTTCCATTGAATGGATTACGAAAATCCACTAGTCATAGTTTTGTAAAATCAAATCAGATTGATCTTCATAGTTCTTTTATTAGAACTAGAAACTCTCATGCATGCTCTTATTGTGGTAAAAATGGTCACAACACTAACCAATGCAGGAATAGAATCAGGGCAGAAAGGAGCTCTGAAAATCACAATAATCCGTCATGTTTTTATTGTGGAAAACTTGGTCACTTTTCTAACCATTGCAGGTTCAAGTACAATAGGAGATGGGTCTGGTGACCTAAATCCTCAAGTCAAGCTAACACTCAGAAAACTAATCATTCAGGACCCAAGCAGGCTTGGGTACCTAAAAATAAGTAATTTTGTTTTGCAGGAACATCGCAAGAAGAATCAAAAAGAAAAATGGTATCTTGACAGTGCGTGTTCCAGATATATGATTGGTGACAAATAATTATTCAAAACTATCACCAAATTAGACGGAGGAACAGTTACTTTTGGAGATAAATCAAAAAGAAATGTAATTGGAGTTGGAAAGGTTCCTCTCAGCTTAACATGTGATGTAGATGAAATGTATCTGGTTGATGAACTTGGTTACAATCTTCTCATCATTAGTCAACTATGTGACAATGACTACGAGGTGTGTTTCAAAAAATATGGTTGGTTTATTGAAGATGAATCAGGTAAAGTTATTCTCTCTGGAAATTGGGACATAAATATTTATACTATTAGTAACTTAGATAGTGTTGGTAATCAAATCTGTCTAGCTTACATTCTTGATGATCCCTGGGTATAACATAGAAAACTTGGTCATGCTAGCATGCATACTAATCATAAACTTTCTAAAGATTATCTTGTCATCGGTCTTCCAAAACTAGATTTTTCAAAAGATCAAATTTGTGATGCATGTCAACTAGGAAAACAAACCAGATCTTCTTTTAAAGTCAAAAACATTGTTTCTACTTCAAAACCTCTTCAACTTTTGCATATGGAACTGTTTGGGACTACTAGAACTGCTAGCATAGGTGGTAGAAAATATGCTTTTGTTATAGTAGATGATTTTTCTAGATTCACCTGGGTTATTTTTCTAAGTCACAAAGATGAAACATTAAGAAACTTTGAAGTCTTTTGCAAGAAAGTGCAGCACGAAAAGAATACTATATTTCTTTCATAAGAAGTGATCATGGAGGAGAATTTGAAAGTAAAGCATTTGAGAACTTCTGCAATGATCAAGGGATTTTACACAATTTCTCTTCCCCAATATCTCCTCAACAAAATGGAGTGGTAGAACGTAAAAACAGAACTCTACAAGACATGGAAAGAACCATAATTGTGGAAAACTCTCTTCCACACTACTTCTGGGTAGAAGCCGTAAGTACAGCATGTCATATCATCAACAGATGCCTTATTCGTCTAATACTCAAGAAGACTCCTTATGAAGTATGGAGAGGAAAAAGACCCAACATCAGTTACTTCCATCCTTTCAGTTGTAAGTGTTTTATTCACAATAATGGAAAGGACAGTCTTGGTAAGTTTGATCCAAAAAGCGATGAAGGTGAAATTTCTTTTGAAAAAATAACTGATCAACAAGATCATTCGACTATGCATCCTTTAGAAAACCAGGAGTCCAATTCAATTACTCCAACAAACTTTGCTAAAAAGGAGACATCGTTAGTTGTCCCAAATGAATGGAAGAGTGAACCTGGATATCCTCATAAGTATATCATTGGAAATCCTCAGGAAGGAACGAAAACTAGAATATTGCTAAATCAAACATCAAACATTGCTCTAATATCCCAATTTGAACCAAAAAAGGTGGACGAAGCACTTGGAGAAAAAAGATGGATAGCTGCAATGAAGGAGGAGCTTGATCAGTTTGAGAAAAATAAGAATGTTTCATATGGATGTTAAAAGTTCCTTCTTGAATGGATTAATCTTTGAGGAAGTTTTGGTTAAGAAACCTCCAGGATTTGTAAATGAATCCTTCCCTAATCACGTCTACAAAATGTCTAAAGCATTGTATGGCCTAAAACAAGCTCCTAGAGCCTGGTATGAAAGGCTAAGTTCATTTTTTGTTGAAAACGGGTTCGACGGTGTACTAATATTATTTTATGCAAGGATTTCTCTAACATCATGAAAGGAGAATTTGAAATAAGTATGATGGTAGAATTAACATTCTTCCTTGGACTTCAAATCAAGCAAGTTCAGAAAGGAATCTTCATCAGTCAAACAAAGTACACAAAGGAACTCATAAAAAAGTTTGGTATGTCCAATGCAAAGGCCATAGGAACTCCTATGAGTCCATCGACTACTTTGGATGAAGATAAAAACGGTAAGAGTGTTAATGAAATAATTTATCGAGGTATGATCGGGTCACTACTCTATCTTACAGCTAGTCGACCAGATATTATGTTCAGCACTTGTTAATGTGCAAGATATCAGTCAGCTCCTAAAGAATCTCATTTGACTGTTGTTAAACGTATCATCAGATATTTGATAGGGAGAGTCGACTATGGTTTATGGTGTGAAAGTTTTGAAAATTTTGATCTCAAATGTTTTTCAGATGCAGATTTTGCAAAAGATAAATTTGATAGAAAAAGCACAAGTGGAACGTGCCAATTACTTGAAAATTCCCTTATATCCTGGCACAGTAAGAAACAAAGTTGTGTGGCCCTATCCACCACAGAGGCAGAGTATTTGGTAGTAGGATATTGTTGAACACAAGTTATGTGGATCATGCATCATTTGTTAGACTATGATTTATGTCTTAATTCTGTTCCTATTATGTGTGACAATACTAGTGCAATTTGTTTATCAAAAATCTTTGTGCATCATTCTAGGGCTAAGCATATTGAGACCAAGCATCATTTCATATGTGATCATGTTGATAAAGGAGATATTGTGTTAGAATTTGTTAATACTGAAAATCAATTTGTGGATAATTTTACAAAACCTTTGCTCGAAAAAAGATTTTGTTTCCTTCTAAACAAAATTGGTATTTGTACAATTCCCTTATAACCGTGTTTATGGTCTTCTATAATTACTGTTATTTTATTTCCATATATGTTGATCTTTTTGCCAAAAAAAAATCGTTTAGTACTTATTTAATCTCTTCACTCATTGATTGTGAACTGACGGCTTGGTTCTGCAGAAGAAAACTTTGCAGTTTCCCTTCATACGTCTCTCCGAAAATCGAGGCGTCCTTTCTAGAGTCTTTTTAACCCTTATCCCTTGGTTATATATCTCATACTCTCAAAAACCAACATATTTCTCTCTGTTTTCCTCCACTCATGTCTAAAGCGAAGCCCTCTCCCTCATCCTCTATTCACAGAAGAAGCCATCAATTCAAGAAAACCAAAGATGATCCTATTGATATCAAATCCTCTGAAAGCACAGATCACTTACTAACTAAAGAAGATTCGAGTTTCTCTCAAGAAGATATCCTCATATCTCAAAAGAGGGCGGGAAAATGACCAATGGAGCCTATTCCCAAACAATCCTCTCTGAAAAAGGGAAAAACAGAAAATGTGGAGTTTGGCCCTGAAAACAAGATGATTTTCTATGATCTTGAGGAGCAGGCTAGGTTTGCGTCTTTCAAAGGAAAATCAATTGCTTTTGGTCGCACTGTAAGTTTAAAGTCTATGCAAAATTCTCACTGTGATGTTTTGTCTATTTTTGAAACTCGGAAACTTGTCTCTCTATTTGAAATTGTCGATGATACTGTCTATGGAGAACTTGTGCGCATGTTTTATGCAAACCTTTTTGTGAATAACAAAGACGATCTAGAAACCATGGTCTTAGGAACTCATATTATCCTTGACTCTTATCAGTTTGAAAAAATCTTTGCTATAAAGTTTATTGGTTACAATTTTTTGTGCAGCATTCCTGGCTAGATAATTTTGAAGTATCTTTTGATGAGGCCAAGAGTACTGAAACCCCCCTGATATAGGCCCTAAGAACTTGAAATTTGAGCATCGTTTTCTAGCCCATATTATTGCAACTACTCTGCTACCCCGTACTGGTTCTCTAAGTGCTTTGTCTCTCAGAGATGTTTTTGTTTTGTATTGCTAGGTAAATGGTAAAGCTAAAAACTGGTTATCTTAGGTGCGTCATCAGGGATGTTTCCTCCTCTGCGAGCATCCTTCCATATGGTTTACTAGTCTCTCAAATTCTGAAAGTCATGAAAGTGGATATATCTCTCTATGCTCCAAACACCATCTCCATCATTTATGATAAAACCTTTGCCATGATGGGGTATACCTTGATTAAGGGGACTTGGCTTAAGAAGGAAAAAGCACCAGAGGTCATCCCTTCTCAAAGTAATGGGGACACAAATCTGAAGCCAACAAATCCTCTTCTCTAGACCAGCTGATACTGATGCAGCACAACATTGCAGGGATCAAGGAATTACTAACCTCTATGCAGGAGCAGGTGGACAAGATCAGAGAAGTAACCAAGAAAACCAGGGCAGACGTGGCTAGGCTCAGGATCACTTGTCACGCCTCGAGCCTGGGGGCGAGACCTGAACCCGGTGCCTCACCTATCCCTGCGTACCACTTGCGACTAAGAGACACTGAACATGTAATGTCATACTTCAGCCATGGGCCAAATTATAAGATAATGTGTGAAGAAAAATATAGAACAAAATAGAGACTAAAGCTGACTAAATGTCAACATAAAGCTGGGTCGGCAAGGCCGTCATAACTACTACAACTGACAAGCCAACAAAATATACGTACAGGGCCTACAAGCCCAACATAATTCACTAACTAAAAGGATATGTCTACAAGCTACTGATGGATGTATTGTGATCGGAACTGGGCCCCGACCTACCCATAGCCTATATACATATATACACAAAGCTTCTAGACCTGACAACTCCGAAGGGCGTGGAGCTTACCGATAAAGATGAACTCGAGCAACACCTACTGAGGAGGTCTACACGTCTGTCTGTTTGAACCCGCACGCATGAAATGCAGCGCCCCCAGAAAGGGACGTCAGTACGAAATAATGTACCGAGTATGTAGGGCAATATACTGAAAGATGAAACTGAACTGATAATATAATAACTGAAAGCAAGTGGGAGTCAAAGATAATCTGAAGATATGCTCACTGCTGATACTGACTCAACTCTCTCAATATAGTAAGTAAAATAGTTGTCCGGCCTTATAGGGCTCGGTATATATATAAATGCTCTATCGTAGTAGGCTCTCTCATAGGCGCTCGGCCATACTAGGCTCTATATCTCGACCATGTTGGGCTCGCTCACAGGCGCTCGACCATAGTAGGCTCGGTATATAACTTACCATCCAATTAGAGGTTTCCCAATAGGGGCCTGCCCATCGATTATAGCTCGATGGTAATGAAAATACTGTAATACTGTATATATAGACTCTCTATTCTCTTGACTGGAAAAAGGAAATATTCAATTAAATATGAAGTCCCGATAAGTAGAATATTGTAACTTACAAGACTAGGAAAATATACGTAAATTCTGAAATATGAGTTTCTATTTATGCCTCGTTATCAAACTCATGTAATTAAGAGATCATGCCAAAATGAAGGAAGGGCTTAGCCTTAACATACCTGGAGTAGGAAAAAATTCGTATGATATTCTTGGAAAAGGTTGCACCGTACTCCTTTAGAATCACAAAATCTCACGTTGTTATTGTGCTAAGAAATCTCGTTGGTTGAAGAAATCACGTTGTAGTGTCTTGTAGGAATTTATACGAATTTGTAACAAATCACCTTGCCAATCTCCAAAACCTCACGTCTGATTATAGTATGGTTTGTATTGAAAATATTATAATGGAAGTGTTTTGGTAACTAACACATTATTTTTCTTGTAGTATTCTTGGTATTGAAAATCTTAGACATGAAGTGTTTTGGTAACTAACACATTATTGTGCAACCTAATCAAAATGACTAAGAGTCATATCTTTATAAAGTGTCTTGCTGCCACGCGGGAGTGGAGGGAATTTTAATCTTATCCCATAACCAATTAATTAATTAGGTAATATTTCGTTACCCGGTAATTGGCCAATTACCCGCATAATTAAGAATTATCTCAAATTACTTAAAATTCTACTTATTTTTAATATACTTTATACATCATAATATCATGGTCATATGGTATCTTGTATGATACTAATCCATAAATATCGGGTATTATCGCTCGGCCCGTATTTTATCCCAAATCGGCAACCTTCAACGAAACTCATTTTCTTCTATTTGATTACCTTCTCTCCTTCACGAATTTAATCATCATGTGTTTGAAATAGCATAATGCTTATAATCTCAAGAAAATCTCATCCCCGAGTCTACGTCAATTTACTGAAGACAAAACTTTACCGTACGAAAAACGCAAGATGTAACATCCTTCCCCCCTTAGAAACATTCATCCTCGAATGTCTACTCTTAGATACTTTGGGAAAATTTTTCAAGTCTCCTCCGTATACTAGAATAAAACTACCATGCACGCAGGCAGAAAACATACTATACATGCCACACTTGGCCTCACACAGCTGTCTATTGTAAATTTGGAAAGTGAAAAATAAGGGCTTACCTGAGGACCTACTAGCATAAATAGGGTTGTGCTGAGGTATCCCACCTCGATCCATATCTCCAGTTTGAAACAGGTGGTGGTATTTAGACCTCATTTCTTCCTCCGCTTCCCACGTCATCTCTTCCACATTCTTGTTTCTCTATAAAACCTTCACGGAGGTTACCTCCTTATTCCGTAGCTTGCGGATTGGTCGGTCTAGGATGGCAACCAGAATTTCCTCGGATGACAAGTCCTCTGTAATCTGTACATCATCCGTGGGCACCATTCGGGTAGGATCACCAATGCACTTCCGTAACATAGATACGTGAAAAAACGGATGGACAGACTCCGATTCCGAGGGCAATTCTAACTCATAAGCTACTTGGCCCACTCTCCGAATGATCCTATAAAGCCCAATATACCGTGGGCTAAGCTTTCATTTCTTGTCAAACCTCATCACGCCCTTCATAGGTGATACCTTTAAGAATACCCAGTCATTAACCCCGAACTCTAAGTCTCGTCGCCGCACGTCAGAATATGACTTCTGACGACTCTGAGTTGTCAACAGTCGCTCCTCGATAAGCTTTACTTTTTCTATGGCCTGCTGAACCAGGTCTGGCACAGGTAACCCAGATTCTCCAACATCAAACCACCCTATAGGAGATCTGCACTTACGCCCATACAAAGCCTCGTACTGAGCTATCTGGATACTAGAGTGGTAACTATTATTATATGCAAACTCGATAAGAGGTAGATGTTCATCCAAACTTCTTTTAAAATCCAATACACATGCTCGTAACATATCCTCGAGCGTCTGAATTGTGCGCTCGTCTTGTCCATCAGTCTGTGGATGAAAAGTTGTGCTGAGATTCACCTGAGTCCCTAGAACTTGATGAAATGACCTCCAAAAATTTTTTGTAAACTGGGACCCACAGTCAGAAATAATAGATATTGGTACTCCATATAGTCGCACTATATCTTTAATATATAACTTTGCATAGTCTTCTGCTGTATATGTGGATCTGACCGGTATGAAATAAGCTGATTTCATGAGCCTATCGACTATCACCCATATAGAATCGAACTTACAATGAGAACGAGGTAAACCCCTGATAAATTCCATGTTTATCGCCTCCCATTTCCATGTCGGGATCTCTATATTCTGCATTAGCCCTCCGGGCTTCTGGTGCTCTATCTTCACCAGCTGGAAACTAGGACACTGAATGACATACTCAGCAATGTTCTTCTTCATATCGTTCTACCAATACACATCCTTGATGTCATGATACATCTTCGTCGACCCTAGATGAATGGAGTACCACGAATAATGTGCCTCTGACATAATCTTGTCTCGTATCCCTGCTACATATGGAACACACAAACGACCCATGTATCTGAGAACCCCATCTCCCTTGAGCTTTAATAACGGCTTCTTCTGTTGTGGAACTCGCTCTCTCAACTCAACCAACTCTGGGTCCTCGTACTGCCTCTTCTTTACTTCAGCAATGAGAGATGATTTTGCAGTATTTTGGAGTACAACTCCACCATTGCTAGAGTCTACTAACCGAACCCCCAAATAAGCCAATTGATGAATCCCTCTAGTTAATTATCTTTTCTCAGCCTATGCATGTTCCAAGCTACCCATAGATCGGCGACTTAAGGCATCTGCTACAACATTAGCTTTCCCTGGATGGTAGAGAATGTTAAAATTGTAATTGTTCAATAACTCAAGCCATCGCCTCTGTCGCAAATTCAACTCTTTTTGCTTGAAGATATATTGCATGCTTTTATTATCTATGAATACATCAACATGAACACTATACAAATAATGTTGCCATATCTTAAGTGCATGGACAATCGCAGCTAACTCGAGGTCGTGGGTCGGATAATTCTGCTCATGCTTCCTTAACTTCCTTGAAGCATTCGCAATTACTTTCCCACATTGCATCAAGACACATCCTAACCCGACACCTGAGGCATCACAATACATGGCAAAACCATCTGGGCCCTCTAGAAGTGATAGAATTGGCAGTGAGGTCAACATGTTCTTAAGCTCCTGAAAACTCTGCTCACAGGCCTTTGTCCACTGAAATTTAGTTGCTTTCTGCGTCAACTTCGTTAATGGTGCTGAAAGAGAAGAAAAACCCTCTACGAACCTCTGGTAATGTCCTGCTAAGCCTAGAAAGCTATGAATCTCTGTCGGAGTGGTAGGTCTAGGCCAGGATTTCACAGCCTCAATCTTCTGATTGTCTACCTTTATACCTCCATCGGATACAATGTGCCCCAAGAATGCTACAGGCTTCAACCAGAACTCAAATTTAGAAAACTTAGCATATAATTTACTATCACGGAGGTTTTGGAGCACCACTCGCAGGTGGTCCGCATGCACATCCTCTGAACGTGAATAAACTAGAATATCATCAATAAATATTATCACGAATAGATCTAAAAATGTCCAGAATAGTCTATTCATCAAGTCCATGAACACGGCAGGTGCATTCGTCAATACGAAGGACATGACAAGGAACTCGAAGTGGCCATATCGGGTCCTGAAAGCTGCCTTGGGAATATATTTTTCCCGAACTCTGACCTGGTGGTACCGACCTCAAATCTATCTTTGAAAAGCATCTAACCCCCTGCAACTGATCAAATAGGTCATTTATACTTGGAAGTGGATACTGATTCTTAATAGTTACCTTGTTCAGCTGCTTATAATCGATACACATCCTTAACGAGTTGTCTTTCTTCCGTACGAACAGTACCGATGCACCCTAAGGTGAGGTAATGGGCCTGATATAACCTTTCTCCAGCAAATCTTTTAATGGATCCTTCAAATCCTTCAATTTGGTAGGTGCCATTCTATACAGAGGGATGGATATTGGTTGTGTTCCCGGAAGCAAATCGATGCCAAAATCAATCTCACTCTGGAGGAATACCTGAAAGTTCTTCCGGAAATACATCTGTGTACTCTTTTACTACTGGAATAGACTGAAGTGTAGTTATCTCATCATCTACATCTTTAACTCGCACAATATGATAAATGCACCCATTTGCGGTCATTTTCCTCGCCTTCAGATTGGAAATAAACCTACCTTTGGGTGTCGCTGTATTACCTACCCATTCAAGGACTGGCTCACTCGAAAAAATGAAATCTAGCTATCTTTGCTCGACAATCAGCTGTGTCATAGCAAGCTTCCAACCAGTCCATGCCCATGATAGCATCAAAATCCAACATCTCTAGCTCAACTAGGTCGGCTGAGGTCTGATGACCACAAACTGACATCGTACAACCTCGGTAAACCCATCTAGTAATAATCGATTCTCTAAATGGTGTAGATACCACAAAGGGATCACTTATTATTTCAGGCACTATACCAAACTTCCCCACGACAAATGGGGTAATATACGATAAAGCAGATCCTGGGTCTATAAAGGCATAAGCATCGTGAGAGCAAATGGTCAACATACCTGTCACGACGTCTGGTGAGGATTCCTGGTCCTGTCGACCCATTAACGCATAGCTACGATTCTGGCTACCACCTGAACTGGAACCTTTACCTCTGCCTCGATCTTTACCAGCCGAAGACTGAGACTCACACCCCAAAGGATGCACGGACATAGATGATCCTATTGCTGAATTATTGGTTGTGCCATTCCCCCGTGTTGTTTTAGACGTCAATACCACACAAGAAGATAGGTTACTTTGTGCGGTACCCAATTTTCGAGTGCTGTCTCAATAGAAGAACCTGGTTCTTCTTGGTGTTCCAACTACTACTGTTGCGGAATAATAAAAAGCAGTAAAGTAAAAACACAGAGATTTTTACGTGGAAAACACCTGGCTCAAAAGGTGAAAAAACCACGACCTACTCCTCAGCAGGATTTGCTCAAACTCTTCACTAAAACTCTGAGCCAAACGGACTTACAAAATAAACTCTTTTGTAATCCTAGGACTAACTCTAATCCCTTT
>ML369662.1:0-42639 GCA_005239525.1 Nicotiana knightiana | reverse complement strand
CTTAAGGCCAGGGGTGCCTGGCGTTACCCAGGCGTTACACCCCAAACGCCAGGGTGTGCCTGGAGTTACCCAGGCGTTACACCCCAAACGCCAGGGTGTGCCTGGCGTTCCCCAGGCGTTACACCCCAAACGCCAGAGTACCTGTTTCGGTGAAGTCCGAGTTTTAAAGGTTTTTAAGTGTTTTCAAGTGAGAATAGGAGTCTCTTACACGGTTAGGGTTTATCCCAACCATATAAATAGACCCAAGAACACATCTTGGAGGGGGGGAGACGAATTTGGGAGCAAAATACACACACAAGATCATTGAAGGAGCAAGGATTATCAGTTTTCTTCATTTTTATTCGAGTATTTTCAATTCATGCACACTTATGCAATTGTTTGACCATAGCATGAGTGGCTAAACACCCATTGTTCTGGGGTTGTGGTTTAGCCATGGATATTGTTATTCAACATTAATTTAACTTTGAATATAGTTTACTCAATATATGGTTGTTTCTTCAATTCTGTGTTTAATTGCTTAATTGTCTGGCCATCAATTAGGTTCTATATACTATCTATGTTATGCTTGGGAAAGCCGTATATAGATTAGAGAAGAATTGAAGAGAGTGCGATCTTAACCCTTCAGGGGAGCGGATTTGTGGTTAGGATAGGAATATACCTAGTCACCGTGCTTAATTAAACATCGTAATCTTAGTGCGTTCTAATAGATTAATTCCATAGGAATATAGGCGTTAATCTATTGAGAATAGGTGAGGAGTGCTTCGGGAGAAGGCTATGAGAGCATTTATCGATTAATTAGCAACCATGAGTGAATTATATGAAAGGAAAAGTTAATTAGAATGCAATATGAGTGGTGAATAGACCACAACCCTGGAATATTTGTCTCTACTGAATACATCACAATAATTCTTGTCACTTGATAATTAGTTATTTCATAGAATTTTAGTATAAAATAGTACATCCTTGATTTTATATTGGCTTGGTTAAATAACGATTAGAGTGATTTAGCAAGTAGTTTACACAAGTCCTTGTGGGTACGATATCTGGACTTAAAATCCTGTATTACTTGTCGACCACGTACACTTGCGTGTGCATTGGGAAATCAACCAACAAACCTCATCTCATACTGCGTCACTGTCATGCTCTCCTGGCGTAACTACTCGAACTCCCTGCGCAGCTCCTCCCTGCGGGACTGCGGTATATACTTTTCCAGGAATAGAATGGAGAACTGACGCAAGGTAAAGGGCGCTGCATCAGCAGATTTAAGCCTATCATAGGCCTCCCACCAAGCGAGTGCAGCTTCTGCGAATTGGAAGGTAGTAAATGGGACCCCACTAGCCTCCAGTATCCCTGATGTGCGAAGGATCCTCTGACACTTGTCCAAAAACCCCTGGGCGTCCTCGCCCTCAGTACCACTAAAAATCGGAGGCTGGAGTCTGCTAAACCTCTCTAACCTGCGTGGCTCATCATCTGCCAAAGCTGGGACCACAAAATCTTGGGCTGGGACAACCGGCTGGACTGGAAATGTCCCCGGTGTCTGAAGCCCCTGTGTAACCTGCTCAGGTGTCCGGGCAGCTGGAGTCTGAGTGCCTCCCCCGACCTGAGAAGTAGCAGCAGTAGTAGACATGGCGACTGCCTGTGCAAGACTGGTGCACACAGTCAGAATCTATGCAAGGGTCTCCTGAAGATCCGAAATCACAATGGGCAGTGCTGGTGCCTGAGCCTCTCCCGCTGGGATCTCAACTGCGGGGACCTGATCCTAAGCAGTGGGAGGGTCCACAGGTACTGCCCCGGCTGCTGAGCGGGCTGCACCCCTCCCTCTACCACGGCCTCGACCTCCAGCTGGTCCTGCCGGTGTCTGATCACCACGATCGGTAGCACGAGTCCTCACCATCTGTGAGAGAATGAAAACAACAGAAGTTTAGTTCTAGAATTCAACAGAGTCTCACTACATAATTCAATAATGTTGGATTCTTCCTAAGGGTTCTATATCCTCTCGAAGATAAGTATAGACGTCTCTGTACTGATCCGCAAGACTCTACTAAACCTGCTCATGACTGGTGAGACCTATTTAACCTAGCGCTCTGATACCATCTTGTCACGACCCAATTTCAGAGTCGTGATGGTGCCTGTCGTGGAAATGGCAAGCCGCCCTTTTTTAAATAAGCTAAATTCAATTTCCAATAAAAATACAATTTTAAACGAATTTATTGATAATACTAAGAATCATAAGTAAAAAATAAAAATAATATTTGAAAAACTAAATTTAAAACCTCAAACTACGGATCCGGTGTCACTCAGTCATGAGCTGCTATATATAAAAAAAAATAAAGAATGAAGAAATAGACAACATAGTCTCAAAATAAGTGCAACAAGTGGAATACAGAAGAGAAGACGAGGTCGCGATCGCCAGCTGCTACCTCGACAACTTCAATGAAACTCTGACAGCTGCTCAATATCCACTACCGGATCCCGGTGAACCTGGATCTTCACACAAGGTGCAGGGCGTAACGTGAGTACACCAACTCAGAAGTAACGAACCCAAACTATGGGCTGAGAAGTAGTGACGGACAAAACCTCAAAATTTTACAATAAACAATATACAGAATTTA
Organism: Nicotiana knightiana; assembly: GCA_005239525.1. Lineage (NCBI taxonomy): Eukaryota > Viridiplantae > Streptophyta > Magnoliopsida > Solanales > Solanaceae > Nicotiana > Nicotiana knightiana. The sequence continues at coordinate 40,027 of ML369662.1, read as the reverse complement.
GACATGCTAACAGTTTATCAGGATGAGTAAATATGCCAAGTATGCCAGTATACTCTACATGCCATCATAAATATATGTATGAAACCAATGTGGATATGCACATAGTCCTCACACCCCTCACACAGCAGTCCACTCAGTACTGTATATGGCTCTCAGGCCCAGGGAAAGGTCCATCCCGGAATGTACATAATCGTTGGTGACCGTAGTCACTCCGTACTGAGAAAAAAGGCCAATCCATCCCCACGGAGAAAGTCCATCTCCGGAATACAACACTCGGACAAGATCCATATCCAAGGACGATCCATCCCTCACATAACATCCACTTCGGACAAGATCCATCCCTCACATCAATGCGCTCACTAGGGGTGTAAAGACTCTGGAGGGGCCCTAGTGGCCCAAGCGCCATATCAAGCGAACGAAGGCATGATTTAATATCGCTGCGGTGTGCAGTCCGATCTCATAACTGTCTCAATAACAGGCTCTCGGCCTCACTCAGTCATTACTCTTCAGTATCACTCACGTGGATCACAGATGCCTCCATTAGCTCGAAACAATGATAAGTATGCATATAATTAACAATACTGAGACTTAGGTATGGAGTGATATGCTATAACAGGACTGAGAACATGAAATCAAATAATCAAAAACTGAGACAGTAATATACGACCACTCGGGTCTCAGCATTTTCGGCGTGAAGCCTAGCCTTTATACTTAACATGATTTCTAACATGTTCACAATTACCACATTAATAGAAGCATATATATCATCAGGGAATAATTACTAAGCGGTGCCATGGGATAAGCCAGGCCATTAATACTCGGTGCACGCCCGCATGCCCGTCACTTGGCATGTGCGTCACCTCAATAATAGTCATAAATCATTTAGCTCGGGGTTTCAAACCCTCAGAACCAAGTTGGGAAACGTTACTTACCTCTAAACCGGCTAAAATACTATTTCGCAGTGCCTTTGCCTCTAAATCAGGCCTCTGAGTGCTCCAAATCTACCAAGTTCAGATTTTTATCATCAGATTATACTTAAGGAACCAACGTTTCTCTCTTCAAAATCCCTCAAAAACCTCGGAACTCGTACAACAATGGTGAAAAGAGGGTTAAAAATCGCGAAGGCAGGTTTTTATACTTTCTGAATAGTGGTTCCGCACCTGCGGCCACTTAAGTGCACCTGCGGACCCGCACCTGCGACTTCTTCTTCGCACCTGCGACTTCGCAGGTGCGATCCTTCTCCCGCACCTGCGATCCTCTACTGAGCCTCCCAAAATCCGCATTTGCGGAAATTTTCTCGCTCCTGCGGGCCCGCAATTGCGGTCACACTTTCGCAGGTGCGGTTACACCAGCACCAGCAGCTGAAGCTACATTTTTATCAACTTTAAAACTTCCGTTAATCACCCGAAATATATTCCGAGCCCCTCAGGACCCCAACCAAATATACCAACATATCATATATGATCATTCAAACTTAGTTCCACTCCCGAAGCACTAAAAATAACATCAAAACACCAAAATCACATCAAATTCAAGCCGAAGAACTTTGAAATTTCTAAAATCCTACAACGATGCCGAAACTATCCAAAACAACTCTGATTGACCTGAAATTTTGCAGACATATCCAAAATGACATTACGAACCTGTTCCAACTTCCGAAATTCTATTCCGACCCTGATAGCCTATTTTCCATTGCCGACCGGAAATCACCATAAACTAACTTTCACCAATTCAAGCCTAATTCTACACCGGACATCACAAAAATATTCTGAACACACTCCTAAGTCCCAAATCACCTAACGAAGCTATCCGAGCCATAAAATTCGCATTCCGAGGTCGTTTACCAATAAGTCAATTCTCAGTTGACTTTTTTTCAACTTTAAGGCTATTTTTAAAGACTAAGCGACTAAACTCTTACTACAACCATTTCGATTTCAAGCCTACCAACTCTAAAACATCAATGAGAGTATAACCAACCTATGACAAGGCAATAACAACAATAATAATGTAATTTTTATGGGACGACCGACCGGGTCGTTACAGATACGCTCCCACTTTCACTCAGGAATCTCTATCTGCTGAAGCAAACCACCAGGTCTTTGATGCTCATACTTTATATGCTGTCAAATTAAACGAGTCACATAGGCCACAATGTCCTTTTTTCATCCTTCTCCACCAATGATACTGCCTCAAATCCAGGTGCATTTTTGCTGCTTGAATAAGTACTGGAGACTGCAATGGTCTGTAGAAACTTCACACTGCACCCCATAAAGGTAGTGCCTCCAACCTCTCAAGGTATGAACAATGGCTGCCATCTCTAAGTCATGAACATGGTAATTCTTCCCATGGACTTCCAACCGACAAGACGCATACACAATCACCCTGCCATCTTGCATCAATACTGCTCCAAGTCCAACTCGAGAAGCATCACAATACACCGTGAAAGAACCCGAATCTGATGGTAACACTAACACCGGTGCTGCAGTCAAGGCAAATCTTAAGTTCTTGAAAGTTCAACCCACACTCGCCTGATCATTCGAATGAAACATCCTTTCTGCTCAATATGTTTCTTAATAGTTGTTCACAGTCACTTACAGAATCATCAAATTGCATCACGTCAACAAAGCAAAATCTCCTTTCAAACCTTCACCGCACTGATAACGAAATGCGATTCACGAAGGCCTCATAATTATATACCCGAATCAATGTGTCTCATTTAACGCCACCCGATCAGGCACATATCTCGTAGGTCAAAGCTCAGTAATTATAGCACGAATTTGGTAAATTATGCACAGATAGTTAATTAATTAATTGATTCATTTACTTATTTATTTCCTTTTTTTTTATTTTTTATTTATTATTATTATTATTATTATTATTATTATTATTATTATTATTATTATTATTATTCTTATTGTTCTGNTCCGTCACCAGGACCTCGCCCTTACATAACTTCCACCACGGCTGTTGCTGTTATTGTTATTGTTATTGTTATTGTTATTGTTATTGTTATTGTTATACAGAATTTTTTTTTGAATAACCCCCTCAACATGCATGACTCCCTACCAGTACTATAGCAAGATTTTAATCCACGCGGGAGAATCTAAACACAAGAATTTCCGTCACCAGGACCTCGCCCTTACATAACTTCCACCACGGCTGTTGCTGTTATTGTTATTGTTATTGTTATTGTTATTGTTATTGTTATTGTTATACAGAATTTTTTTTTGAATAACCCCCTCAACATGCATGACTCCCTACCAGTACTATAGCAAGATTTTAATCCACGCGGGAGAATCTAAACACAAGAATTTTCGTCACCAGGACCTCGCCCTTACATAACTTCCACCACGGCTCGTATCCCGATTTAAGCATCTCAAATCATATTAAAATGCGAGGATCTCATCCTCAATTCTAAATCGCAAGCAACTGCATATCGTGCCAATCAAAACATTCCATTTCCTTCCTTTAAATATTTTCGTTAAACAAAATTACAACACGCAATGATAGACGCGCAGCTATCTCCATAGAATCTCTCAATACAAGTATTCACATAAGTAGATTTTGAGTTACGAAGCTCACCCCGAGAGTAGAGCATATTAGAAGCACTTTATTAGTTACGTATAACCGTATTAAGTTCAGGAAATCATCACTTTATAATAATTAGAGATTGTTCTTGTAATGACATCATTTAATGTAACGACCTCAGCCCTACCATAGAAACTATACCAACATGCTGGGTCTCCACCTTTAGGAGTCTGACCTCCACCTTCGACATGTAATTTGAGTTGTAACTGCAATGGGATACATATCTTGAGTGTTCTGATGAAATATGACTCTCCCAAGTCTAGGACAATTTCTACCACTAGCCGAAATGAAGCATCAACTTTCCCTGAGTCATCCAAAATTTTACAATCATATTTGAGCCCTTTAATGAGTCTGTGGACTTGCTTTCTGGCTAGATAAACTGAAGTAGGAGTGTGACGGGCTACTTATCAAACCTGGTAGCATGTTCTAACACCGTCATATGACCTGACGCAACCGCTCAAACCTTATGCACCACGCATTATGGAGGGTCCGAGAAACAAATCCTTTCAAACGCATTTATGAGAACTAAGTCAAATAGTTGATGTTGCACTGGCTGGTCGTCCTCTTCGTAGTCTTGCCTCAACCACCGGCGACCAATTCCTCCTTTACCATGTTGACTCAACACCGCTGAGCTACCCCACTTATTCATGTACTCTTCGCTATTCCTTAGGGTAACTCTTATTCCTATTGATGCACAACGATCCCACAAGTAAAGCTTTATGCAGATAACCTTTTGGAATGAATAATATAGTCTAGAAGCTTGTCAACCACTGTACTCCCTCTGGAGTACCCCAAAATCCGCAACCGTAACTTCCACGCTGAGTAAACCTTCTGTAGATCTAAAGTTGTTTATATAACTCCTTTGGTACTGAGGTATATGGTTATTAAGGAGACAAAACACCGCAATCCTTAACTTTATCTCTTGCAAAAATCTCAGGCCTTATACCTTTCAAGCCAAAATCGATATAACACATGACCCCACAATCTATTCCTTGACAATGGACTTCTCCACTTGGAACGAAGTCATAGGTCACAATGCTTGATAATCCGCAATGTTAAACTTCACATCTCATATAATTCAACCCCGTTGCTTTCAACTATTCCCTTGTTTTGCAATACTGGAGTAGCTACGAATCCTTCTGGAATCTGTATTAGTCCCACATGTACCGAATGAGCTAGAACCTCCACGTCTAGATCCATTTGAGACTGTAGAATAGATGTTCATGTTCGAGCTTTAGACTGAGCTCTGATTCTGTCTCTTCCCCTAATCGTGGCTGTCATTGGGGCTTCATCTCTTGTCCGGTTGTAGACGCTTTGCATGTTGTCGAGATTTTGTGCAAGGACAAGAATATACAAGTTCAATAATCAATGGTAGAATAAATTCGCACGATATAGTAGAATAAAATGGAGTTGTTTCCTAACTCAATAGCCTCCGAAAGATAAGTACAGACGTCTCCGTACCGATCCTTCAGACTCTACTAAGCTTGTTCGTGAATTGTGAGACCTAGGCAACCTAGTGCTCTGATACCAACTTGTCACGACCCAAATTCCCAACCTCAGGGATCGTGATGGCGCCAAACACCACACTTTCTAGGCAAGCCAATGTTAGAAGTCGTTTAGCTAATTTCCTTGATTAATTACTTGAGCATAAATAAATAAATTTCAATTGAGACTAATTAAAAAAATTCCCAACAAAGTAAAATAAAATAATAACAATAGCCATTTAAATAGAACGAATCACGAACTAATTATGTAAACAACTCTAAGACTACCCCGGGTCTGGTGTCACAATCCACGAACTTCTAAAGAATACTACAAATAATGGCTGAAATAAATACTGTAACTGTTTTGAATAATATAAAATAGTGTATGTAAAATAGGAGAAGACTCTCGGGATCTGCGAACGCCGGTAGATATACCTCGTGTCTCCGAATAAATAGACGGCTGCTCTAAAAATCTCTACTGCTGGCTAGTACCTGGATCTGCACAAAAGAGTGCAGAGTGTAGTATCAGTACAACCGACCCCATGTACTGAGTAAGTGTCGATCCTAACCTCGGCGAGGTAGTGACGAGGCTAAGGTGGGGCTTTAACAATAAGCCTGTGATATTAATATATATATATACGATAACACAATAAAATAATTCTACACGAACAAAAAAAAAATATATCTGAGACAATAATTGTAAAATAGGAAGGAAATATAAACACATCAATCCAAATACTGCAACAATAATAAAGTAACACAATTGCCTCTTTTAGGCCTCAACTATAACCAATCTTCAACAATTTCCAAGTTTTCAATCTTTATCTTTGAATAAAAGCAGTGCCAAAATATGAAAATAGTAATGTAAAATAGAAAGTTTCAAATCTTTGTTTTTCAAGAAAACAAAACAGTAAAAATAAACATTTAGCTTTTCAAATCTTTATTTTCTTTGAAAATCGGTAAAAATATAAATGTCCTCCCTTATCGCTCCTTGTTGCGGCGTGCAACCCGCTCCCATCTGTCCTTCCTTATTGCTCCTCTCTAAATATATCACCCTTATTGCTCCTGTTGCGGCGTGCAACCCGATCCCACCTGTCCACCCTTATCACTCCTTGTTGCGGCGTGTAACCCGCTCCCACCAGAAATATCATATCAATTTATTCATAAATTTTTTTTCACAATTCAGGCCAAGCCTTTCACAATACTGTTATTTCCACAATTTCAAACAGAAAATCATATAACTCGTAAGCTTTAACCAATATCATTTCACAATAAAACCAACCAGAATATAAGTAAACACCGTAACGCTGTCAATCCAGCTTAGTCTTTATATACTTAAGATAAACTCAAGAGAACAACCAACATTTTTAACACACTTACAATAACAATTACGAAACATTTAGACTGCATTTCTCACAACTCCCTCAATATTATCAAAACGAAACCACCAGGAACGTAAATATATATATATATATATATATAATTCGTAAAAATAATACTAAACCTCTCAACCGTTATACATATCACAAGGAAACCAACTCAAACAACCAAAACTCTTTCCAAATAATCACAACAATATCTAACAACAGGTCCACAAGGCCAAATAGTCATAGAAGCAATAATGAACATATAACAATTAGGACAATAATCAATTAAGTTGGGAACGGGAAGGGGAATCATGTTTAACAATTAATTTGGGTGGTGCATAGATACTCGTCATTACACCTATACACCAAACCCATGCATTTCACATAGCAAACAAGGGGGGAGTTCTATTCCCTCAAGACAAAGTTAGACCAAGCACTTAACTCAATTCCGCAAGACACTCACTGCTCAATTATCGCTTTTCCTTTTGAATTCACCTTTAAATTGCCCAAATCTAATCAAAATTAACTTAATATCATTAACTAATGCTAAAGGAACTAACTTTATTGAAAAATATAATTTTTCCTAAGTTTTCTCAAAAAAAGTGAAAACCTGACCCCGGGCCCGCTTGGTCTAAACTCGGGGTTCAGACCAAATTACGTTTACCCATTCACCCACGAACCCAAATATGCTATTAATTTTGAAATCCGACCTTAATTTAATATAAAAATTCAATTTTTAAAAAACTCCCTAATTCTACCCAAAACCTAAATTTTTACCATGAAAATTCTTTGTTTTTGCTTTAAAAGTGATACAAAATTGTAAGAAATTGAAAGAACATGGTTTGAAATTGATTACCTATGAATTGGGGATGAAGATTGCTGAAGAAAAATCATTTTTTAGCGCTAGAACTTCGAAAATTTGGAGAAGAAAATGTTCTGCCCATTCTTTAACATGTATTTATATTAGCTGGGCTGGGCAACTGTGCGATCGCGGATAAAGATGTGCGATCGCATAGGGTAAGGAAAAATAGGGCAGTGCGATCGCGGGAGAAAGAGTGCAATCGCACAGGGTATGACCTCCCCTCCCCCAGGCCTAATTTTTAAAGCTATGCGATCGCGGGATTTACTGTGCAATCGCACAACACAGTCCAGGTGGTGCAGTGCGATCGCACACCTGCTCCTGCGGTCGCACAGTGCAAGTTTTGGGCTCCTGAAGACTACACTATGCGATCGCGGTTGTATTTATGCGATCGCATACTACAAAACCTAGACACCAGATATTGAAAAACCAGCAGTTATTTAAGTGCAAAAATCATCCTGTGGCCTATCCGAAACTACCCCAAGCCCTCGGGGCTCTAAACAAAACATGCACGCAAGTCTAAAAATATCATACGGACTCGCTCGTGCGATAAAATCATGAAAATAACATGTAAATCTATAATTAAACCTCAAAACTCATCATTTTCATCAAAAACTCTTAAGGTTCATAGTTTCTCAACCGGATGTCTGAATCACGTCAAACGAACTCCGTTTTCACCAAATTTCACAGTTAACCTCTAAATATCATAACAAAGCTGTACCGGGCTCCGGAACCAAAATACAGACCCGATATCAATGATTTTTAGCATTATTTCATTTCTTTAATTCATGAACATATCAGCAAAACAATTTCTTTCAAAAATTGATTTCTAAGTCTTGGGACCTCAGAATTGATTTCCGGGCATACGCCCGAGTCCCATATTTTACTGCGGACCTGCCGGGATTGTTGGAATACGGATCCGGGTCTGTTTACTCAAAATGTTGACCAAAGTCAAGTTTTATCAAATTTAATTCCTAAATATCACTATTTTCTCATATTTTCACATAAAAGCTTTCCGGTTTCACGCCCGGGCTGTGCACGCAAATTGAGGTATTTAATTTTAGTCTTTTTATGGATATTAAGCATGGAACAAAGTTTAATTTTATAAAATAACCTCTTGGGTCATCACAATCTCCACCTCTAAAACACACGTTCGTTCTCGAACGGACATAGAAAATTACCTGAAGTGGCGAACAAGTGTGGGTATCTACTCTACATGTCTGACTCAGACTCCCAAGTAGCTGCCTCAACGGGCTGGCCTCTCCATTGCACTCGAACTGAAGAAAAACTCTTAGATCTCAATTGGCGAACCTGCCGGTCTAAAATAGCTACCGGCTCCTACTCGTAAGTCAAGTCTTTGTCCAACTGGACAGAGCTGAAATCTAACACGTGGGACCGGTCACCATGATATTTCCTGAGCATAGACATGTGGAATACCGAATGAACTGAGGATAACCCTGGAGGCAATGCAAGTCTGTAAGCTACCTCCCCCACCTTATCAAGAATTTCAAACGGCCCGATATACCTAAGGCTCAACTTACCCCTCTTCTCAAATCTCATAACACCCTTCATGGGCGACACACGAAGCAATACTCTCTCTCCAACCATGAATGCCACATCATGAACCTTACGTGTCACGACCCAAAATCCTAACTTAGGTCGTGATGGCACCCAACAGCGGGGTCAGGTAAGCCGACTCTCAATTTACTAAAGGTTCCTTCTTATTAGATCAAACACTTTAAAATAAACTCAGTTTTTAAAAAAAAAACTTAAAACATGATTCGACAAGGATAAATAGACAGTTTTAATAAAAAAACAATCATGAAGAGGCGTGAGCCAATATATGTACAAACCCGAAATCCATAACAACTATCATGTGGGTGCCAGGAACTAGTGTCACAAGTCATACGGGCATACTAGAAGAACATACAAAAGATATAATATACAGTCCCACTGTCTGAAGGAAATAGACGGGAAGTAAGCAAAAGAAAACCCCATGGTGCTACCGGAGATCGCCAGGAGAAAAGCAGCTCACCGTGAAGTCAGGTCCGTCCAATATCAAGTCAAGCTCTGGTCCGACAACCAAATANTGTGAAGGCAGTGAAGCAACAAATATATATATAAGGTACTGAAATCCAAGAAAGTACTGGGAATGAATAAAACAATTACCACTTCACTTTCCCCCAAATATCTGTCAAATCAATATCCATGAATTTAGTAACAAATAAATCATGCGCATGCAGGGTAAGCACAACCAGCCGAAGTCACAAGATAGTCATGTCCGTGCACTGCCGAGGGTCGAACGGCCCGAACCATAAGTGCACCCCTCCACAAAGTACTCACATCTATGCACTGCCGAGGATCGAAAGGCCCGTACCAAAAGTGCATATCTCAATCCTCTTTATGCACTGCCGAGGATCGAATGACCCGTACAAAAAGTGCATCTCTCAATCCGCCGTGGCGTATGGCCCGTTCCCATAAGAGTGGGGGAAAATCACACTCCGCTCGCGGAATGTAAATTGCAAAGCGGTCACATGCATACACATTATTCCATTTTAAATTACTTTTCAGTGAACAATTCCTTACAAGTTTCTCAAATTTGCACGACCTCAGGGAAGTAAGCAACATGTAACATTTAATTTATTAAGCATATAGTTCATATCAAGTAAAAACACAAGGCATGATGTGGGCCTAACTACCCGGAAGTAATAGTAATAGCCGCTACGTACGGACTCNGGCTCGCATGCTCGGATTCCAAAAATTCACGAAGGAAACACTCACCCATAGCCTAAGAATCATTAATACATGATTTTTACTTGATTTCATAGCTAATTGATGGGTAATTTTCTAAATTTTTGAAGGCCCTAGGTTACTCCCCAAATTCCTAAATTTTCCACTAATTAAGTAGTTAAATCCTACTAAGAATGCATGCATTAACCACTTTAAGATAGAATTTACTTACCTTTCAGTGGTTGGGTCGTTGAGCCCTTTTCCCAAGCTCTCAAGGTGTTCTAATGTAGGAAGAAATGAATAAATATTGAAGAATCCCGTTTTTAAGAAACACACTGTTTGACAGTGGTTCCGCACCTGCGGCTCGAGGACCACACCTTCGAGCAAAGGCTCGCACCTGCAGAAATGGACGAGGAAGCTTGGGCCCGCACCTGCGGAGTAGAGACCACACCTGCGGCTCCGCTCCTGCGGAACTTTGTCCGCACCTGCGAGAAATGGCCTGCCTGCTGGGGGTCGCACCTGCGAGGCTGGGACCGCAGGAGCGGTCCCGCACCTGCGACTGGGCAACCGCACCTGCGGTCAACACCAGAACAGGTGCACCAACATCTATTTTAGCTGGTTTTTGGCCTCGTGTGGTGTCCGGGAGGCAGCTAGGCCCACCCGAGCCCCCATCCAAATATACCAACAAGTCCCAAATCATAACACGGACTCGCTCGAGCCTTCAGAATAACCAAAACAACGCTAAAACTCAAAATCACACCTCAAAACCCCTAGAACCAAACTTAGGAACTTTAAGTTTTCTTGACTTCGCTAACAACACGCTGAACCGACCTATACTACTCGGAATGACACCAAATTTTGCATGCAAGTAATAAATGACATAACGGAACTATTTCCGGTCTCGGAATTCTGTTCGGACCTCGATAACACAAAAACATGTCCCAAACCACAATAGGAACTTAAGGAACTTTTTATTTCAATATTTGGCGCCGAAACGCTCCCGGGTCATCAGAAACCCATTCCGAACATACGCCCAGGTTCGAAATCATCATACGAAGCTACTGGAACCAACGAAACTCGATTCTGAGGTCGTTTACCCAAAATGTTGACCGAATTCAAACTTGGCCTTAAAGGCCAACCTTAAGGAACCAATTGTTCCTATATCACTCTAAGCACTTCCGAACCCCGGACCACTAGTCCCCGCAACTCATAAATCATAATAAGTCGCTATGGGAAGTTTTATTTAGGGGAACAGGGTCCGATAATGCAAAGCGACCGGTCGGGTCGTTACATTCTCCACCTCTTAAACAAACGTTCGTCCTCGAACGGGTCCAGAATCATACCTGAAGTGATTAATAAGTGTGGATATCTGCTCTGCATGCCCTCCTCGGACTCCCAGGTCGCCTGCTCAACTGTTTGGCCCTTCTAGTGACCTTTACGACAGAAACTCTCTTGGACCTCAACTGGCGGTCCTGTCTATCAATAATAGCACTGTCTCCTCCTCGTAGCCCAACCTCTCATCCAACTGAATAGTGCTGAAATCAAAAACGTGAGAGATATCGGCGTGGTACCTCCGGAGCATGGATACATGAAAAACTGGATGAACTCCTGATAAACTGGGAGGCAAGGCCAGCTCATAAGCAACCTCGCCTAGTCGCCTCAACACCTCGAAGGGACCCATAAACCTTGGGCTTAGCTTGCCCTTCTTCCCAAACCTCATAATACCCTTCATAGGCGAGACTTTCAACAGGACCCTATCTCCCTCCATAAATGATATATCACACGCCTTCTAATCCGCGTAACTCTTCTGTCTGGATTGTGCTATGCAAAACCTCAAATGGTGCCATCTCGATGCTGGACTGATAACTATTATTGTAAGCAAACTAGGCCAAAGTCAAGAACTAGTCACACTGACCTCCGAAGTCAATCACACATCCCTGAGCATGTCCTCCAATATCTGAACTGTACGCTCTGACTGACCATCAGTCTGAGGGTGAAATGATGTGCTAAGGTCTATCTGGGTACCCATCTCACTATGCAATGCTCTCCATAAGTGCGAGGTCAAATGAGGACCTCGATCTGATATAATGGACACCGGCACACCATGCAACCGGACTATCTCCCGAATGTAGATCTTGGCCAACCTCTCAGAAGTATAAGTAGTAGCTACTGGAATGAAATGCGCTGATTTGGTCAATCTATCCACCCAAACCGCGTCAACCTTCCGCAAGGTCCGAGGCAACCCAACCACGAAGTCCATAGTGATGCGCTCCCATTTCCACTCAGGGATGGGCATCTGCTGAAGTAGGCCTCTGGTGCTCATACTTAACCCGCTGGAAATTAAGACACCTAGACACATACTCCACAATGTCCTTCTTCATCCGCCTCCACCAGTAATGCTGCTTCAAATCACAATACATCTTCATAGCACCAGGATGAACAAAATACCGAGAATTGTGTGCCTCCTCTAGAATCCTCTCCCTCAGGCCATCAACATTAGGAACACATAAGCGGACCTTAAGATCCTTCTGCTTGAGCAAGTGCTGCAAGCTACGATGATCTTTATAAACCTCACAGGACACTCCATACAAGTAGTGCCTCCAAATCTTAAGAGCATGAACAATCTCCGCCAACTCCAAATCGTGCACAGGGTAATTCTTCTCATGAACCTTCAACTGGCATGAAGCATAAGCAATAACTCTCCCTTCCTGCATTAACACACACCCCAAACCAACGCGTGAAGCGTCGTAATACACTGTGTACATCCCTGAACCAGAAGGCAATACCAGAACTGGTGCTGAGGTCAATGCTGTCTTGCGCTTTTGAAAGCTCGCCTCACACTAGTCAGACCATCAAAACAGGGCATTCTTCTGAGTCAATCTAGTCAATGGAGCTGCAATAGAAGATAACCCCTCCACAAATCGGCGATACTAGCTTGCTAGGCCCAAAAAGCTCCTGATCTCTGTAGCTGAAGTAGGACGTGACCAACTCTGAACTGCCTCGATCTTCTGAGGATCAACCTTGATACCCTCTTCGGATACCACATGCCCCAAAAATGCCACGGAATCCAACCAGAACTCACAATTGGAGAATTTAGCATATAATTTCTGTTCTCGCAAAGTCTGGAGTACAAATCTCAAATGATGCTCGTGCTCACCCAGGCTACGTGAGTAAATCAAAATGTCATCAATGAAGACAATGACAAAGGAATCAATATACGGCCTAAACACCCTATTCATCAAGTCCATGAATGCTGTTGGGGCATTAGTCAAGCCAAAGGACATCACCAGGAACTCATAATGGCCATATCTCGTACGAAAAACAGTCTTCGGAACATCTGAAGCCCGAATCCTCAACTGATGATACCCCGATCTCAAATCAATCTTAGAAAACACACCAGCACCCTACAACTGGTCAAACAAATAATCGATGCACGACAAAGGATACTTGTTCTTAATGGTAACTTTGTTCAGCTGGCGGTAATCAATACACATCCGTATGGACCCATCCTTCTTCTTCACGAATAGAACTGGAGCACCCCACGGTGATACACTTGGTCTGATGAACCCCTTAGCTAACAACTCCTCAAGTTGCTCCTTCAACTCCTTCGGAGCCATACGGTACGGAGGAATAGAAATAGGCTGGGTGCCTGGAGCTAAATCAATGTAGAAATCAATATCACAATCCGGAGGCATGCCCGGAAGGTCTGAAGGAAATACATCAGCAAAATCTCGAACCACTGGCACTGAATCAATCGTCGGAGACTCGGCGATGGTGTCCCGCACATAAGAAAAATAGGCCAAACAACCCTTCTCGACCATATGTCGAGCCTTCAAGAATGAAATAACCCGGCTGGCTGCACTAACTGAGGAACCCCTCCACTCCAGCCTAGGCGACTCGGACATGGCTAAAGTTGGCATGGAAATCTAGCACGACATGATAAGGAGATAGCCAATCCATGCCTAAATAATCTCGAAATCAACTATGTCGAGCAATAAGATATTCGCTCGAGTCTCGAACCCACAAAATGAAATCATACAGGACCGAAAAATCCGGTCTACAACCACAGAATCGCCCACGGGAGTGGACACATAAATAGGAGAACTCAAGGACTCACGAGGGACATCCAGAAAATGAGCAAATAGGACCGAAATATAGGAATAAGTGGATCCTGGATCAAATAACGATGCCTCTCTACCACATACTGTAATAATACATGTGATCACAACGTCTGAGGCCACTGCATCTGATCTGGCCGGAATGGCATAAAATCTGGCTGGAGTACCGGAAGACTGAGCTCCACCAGAGTGAGCAGGAGCTGCCGGACCTCCCCTTGACTGGCCTCCACCTCTAGGACGACCCCTGCCGACCTGTCCTCCACCTCTAGGTGGCCGGACTGCTGGTGCCGGACCCATCAGCTGATAACCCTGTTGTACGGCCTTGCCCCGAAACCTAAGACACTGCCTCCTCATATGACCTGGATCTCCACACTCATAACAACTCCCAGGTACCATAGTCTGCTGCCCCGAAGAAGAACCCTGAATGGCCGGAGGGCGATGAGAGCCCTCTAGCATAGCACTGAAGTAAGGGTCGGAGGATCTCAGATGATTGGGATAACCACTGGGTGAACTCTGAATGGATGGAGGACGGTAGGAATGCTCTGGCATGGTGCTGAAATGAGGCCTCGCTGGAACACCTCGGGGAGGTGGTGAGGTGCTGAATACAAAGGCCTGCTGAGCTGACCGCTGCTGAACTGACCTCTGCTCCTAGCTGGGTCACCTCTGACATCTCCAGAGAATCTATCCCTCTTGTCCTGTTGTCCCTGCTCCCTGCTCCTCGACTGATACCCCTCGATCCTGCGAGTAATCTCTACCACGAGCTGATAAGAGTACTCATCTCCACGTCTCGGGCCATGGTGGCCCTAATACCTGGATGAAACCCAGCCACAAATCTCCGCACCCTCTTTGAGTCAGTAGGTAGTATCATGAGTGCATGGCGAGACAACTCTGAAAATCTGGCCTCATAATCTGTCACTGACATCTGCCCCTGCTCTAGCCGCTCAAATTGATACCGCAGCTCTTCCTTCTCAGAAGATGGAATATACCTATCTAGAAACATATGCTTGAACTACTCCCAAGTGACAGGAGGAGAATCTGCTGGCCTATTGAGAATATAGGACTGCCACCACCTACGAGCTCTGCCCTCCAACTGAAAGGTAGTGAACTCCACTCAACGGGACTCTAGTATCCTCATGTTGTGCAGTCTGTCCCTGCACCTATCCACAAAATCCTGCGCGTCCTCGCCTCGCTCACCCCCAAAGACTGGAGGGTGCAATCGGGTTCATCTATCCAATAACTTCTGCGGATTGCCGTCCGCAGCTGGTCTGGGCTCAGGTGCTGCTGCAACAGGTTGGACTCCACCCACGGGGAGTGTACCCGGGGTATGATGTAATGCTGCTGTCTAGCCTGCAGCCTGGGCAGTAGGCGTCTGGACTCCCCCTCCCACCTGAGAAGTGGCAGGATCTGCTGGAAATAAACCAGCCTGGGAAATAGCGTCCATAAATCTCATCATACGGCACATGACTGCCTGGAAGCCTGACGCCGTCATGAAGTCTACTGGTGCAGGATCTGCTGGGGGCACCTCGTCCTGCTCCTCTATAATAGGGTCCTCTGGTAGCGAAATCGGAATAGCTCTGGGACGCCCTCGTCCCCTACCGCGGGCTGGTGACCTCCCCCGGCCTCTGCCGCGGCCTCGGACAGTGGGGGTAGCGGCCCTTCCCGGGTCTGGAACATTAGATGAACACGTCCTCACCATCTGTGAGAGAATAGAAGAATGAATTTAGTAAATCATTGACTGCACGATCGAATAAGAACAAAGAGAGGTTTCCTAACACCCTATAGCCTTCTGAAGATAAGTACAGAGGTCTCCGTACATATCCGCAAGACTCTACTGGGTTTGCCCATGACTCGTGAGACTTACGTGAACCTAGTGCTCTGATACCATGTTGTCACGACCCAAAATCCTAACTTAGGTCGTGATGGCACCTAACAGCGGGGTCAGACAAGCCGACTCTCAATTTACTAAAGGTTCCTTCTTATTAGATTAAACACTTCACTTAGTTTTTTTTAAAACATAAAACATGATTCGACAAGGATAAATAGCCAGTTTTAATCAAAAATAGTCATGAAGAGGCGTGAGCCAATATATGTACAAACCCGAAATCTATAACAACTATCACGTGTGTGCCAGGAACTTGTGTCACAAGTCCTATGGGCATACTAACAGAATATACAAAAGATATAATATACAGTCCCACTGTCTGAAGGAAGTAGACGGGAAGTAAGCAAAAGAAAACCCCATGGTGCTGCCAGAGATCGCCAGGAGTAAAGCAGCTCACCGTGAAGTCAAGTCCGTCTAATATCAAGTCAAGCTCCGGTCCGACAACCAGATGCACCAGCCTCAGGACCTGTACAATTAAGTGCAGAAGCGTAGCATGAGTACATAAATATATATGTACCCAGTGAATATCCCGCCTAACCTCGAATAGGTAGTGACGAGAGGTCGACATGACACTCACTAAGGTCCAACAGTATAATTTAACAGAATATATAATAGAAATGGTAGGCAGTGAAGCAACAAATATATATATAAGGTACTGAAATCCAAGAAAGTACTGGGAATGAATAAAACAATTACCACTTCACTTTCCCCCAAATATCTGTCAAATCAATATCCATGAATTTAGTAACAAATAAATCATGCGCATGCAGGGTAAGGACAACCGGTCGGAGTCAAAAGATAGTCATGTCCGTGCACTGCCGAGGGTCGAACGACCCGAACCATAAGTGCACCCCTCCACAAAGTACTCACATCTATGCACTGCCGAGGATCGAATGGCCCGTACCAAAAGTGCATATCTCAATCCTCTCTATGCACTGTCGAGGATCGAACGACCCATACCAAAAGTGCATCTCTCAGTCTGCTGTGGCGTACGACCCATTCCTATAAGAGTGGGGGGAAATCACACTCCGCTCACGGAATGAAAATTGTGAAACAGTCACATGCATACACATTATTCCTTTTTAAATTAATTTTCAGTGAACAATTCCGTACAAGTTTCTCAAATTTGCACGACCTCAAGGAAGTAAGCAACATGTAACATTTAATTTATTAAGCATATAGTTCATATCAAGTAAAAACACAAGGCATGATGTAGGCCTAACTACCCGGACATAATAGTAATAGCCGCTACGTACGGACTCTCATCACTTTGTACGTACGTAGCCCCCACAATTATCACATATAGCATTTAAATCACCTAGGGGGACAGTTTCCTCTTACAAGGTTATAAAGGAGACTCACCTCGCGTCGCACCTACTCCCCAGGTCAAGAATGCGCCCGAAACTCCGAACTCGACACCCATAGACTCGAAACTAGCCAAATGTTATACAAATACATCAATTTATATTCAAAGCATGGAATTCTACTATTACTTAGCCAAATTCACCATTCTTGAAGAAATCCCAAAATCCAACCCCGAGCCCGCATGCTCGGATTTCAAAAATTCTCGAAGGAAACACTCACCCATAGCCTAAGAATCATTAATACATGATTTTTACTTGATTTCATAGCTAATTGACGGGTAATTTTCTAAATTTTCAAAGGCCCTAGGTTATTCCCCAAATTCCTAAATTTTCCACTAATTAATTAGTTAAAACGTACTAAGAATGCATGCATTAACCACTTTAAGATAGAATTTACTTACCTTTTAGTGGTTGGGTCGTTGAGCCCTTTTCCCAAGATCTCAAGGTGTTCTAATGGAGGAAGAATTGAAGAATTATTGAAGAATCCCGTATTTAAGAAACAAACTGTCTGACAGTGTTTCCGCACCTACGGCTCGAGGACCGCACCTGCGAGCAAAGGCTCGCACCTGCGGAAATGGACGAGGAAGCCTGGGCCCGCACCTGCGGATCCGCTCATGCAGAACTTTGTCCGTACCTGCGAGAAATGGCCTGCTCGCTGGGGGTCGCACCTGCGAGGCTGGGACCGCAGGAGCGGTCCCGCACCTGCGACTGGGCAACCGTACCTGCGGTCAACCTAGAACAGGTGCACCAACAACTATTTCAGCTGGTTTTTGGCCTCGTGTGGTGTCCGGGAGGCACCTGGGCCCACCCGAGCCCCCGTCCAAATATACCAACAAGTTCCAAATCATAACACAGACTCGCTCGAGCCTTCGGAACACCCAAAACAACGCTAAAACTCAAAATCACACCTCAAAACCCCTAGAACCAAACTTAGGAACTTTAAGTTTTCTTGACTTCGCTAACAACGCGCCGAACCGACCTTTACCACTCGAAATGACGCCAAATTTTTGCTGGAAATTCATAAATGACATAATAGAACTATTCCTGATCTCGGAATTCCGTTCGGACCTCGATAACACAAAAACACGTCCCAAACCACAATAGGAACTTAAGGAACTTCGTATTTCAATATTGGGCGCCGAAACTCTCCCGGGTCATCAGAAACCCATTTCGAACATACGCCCAGGTCTGAAATCATCATACGAAGTTACCAGAACCGACGAAACTCGATTCCGAGGTCGTTTACCCAAAACGTTGATCGAAGTCAAACTTGGCCTTAAAGGCCAACCTTAAGGAACCAAGTGTTCCTATAGCACTCTAAACACTTCCGAATCCCGGACCACCAGTCTCCGCAAGTGATAAAGCATAATAAGCCACTATGGGAAGTTTCATTTAGGGGAACGGGGTCCGATAACGCAAAATGACCGATCGGGTCGTTACATTACGATTGGCATAACTCTTTTGCCTAGACTGAGCTGTACGAAGTCTCTCCTGAATAATCTTGAACTTATCTAAGTCCTCCTGAACTAAGTCTGTACCCCACAACTCAGCCTCTCCCAGCTCAAACCATCCAACTAGCAATCTGCACCGTCTACCATATAATGCCTCATAAGGAGCCATCTGAATGCTTGCCTGATAGCTGTTATTATAAGCATACTCCGCTAACGGCAAGAACTGATCCCATGAGCCTCCAAAGTCAATAGCACAAGCGTGGGGCATATCCTCCAATATCTGAATAGTACATTCGGACTGCCCGACAGTCTGAGGGTGAAATGTTGTACTCAACTCTACTCGGGTACCCAACTCACGCTGAACTGCTCTCTAAAAGTGCGAGGTGAACTGAGGACCTCGATCTGATATAATGGACACCGGCACACTGTGCAACCGGACTATCTCTCGAATATAAAACTCAACCAACCGCTCTGAAGTTTAAGTACTAGCCATTGGAATGAAGTGTGCTGACTTGGTCAGCCTATCCATAATAACCCAAACCGCATCGAATTTCCTCTTAGCCCGTGGGGGTCCTACAACGAAGTCCATAGCGATACTGTCACGACCCAATTTCGGAGTTGTGATGGCGCCTTCCATGGAACCAGGAAAGCCGCCCTTTTCTAACTAAGCTAAATTCAATTCCAGTAAAAATACAATTTTAAACAAATTTATTGATAATACTAAGAATCTGAAGTAAAAAAAAATATTTGAAAAACTAAATTTAAAACCTCCAACCCCGGATCTGGTGTCACTCAATCATGAGCTGCTATATATATATAAAAAATAAAGAATGAAGAAATAGACAACATAGTCTCAAAATAAGTGCAGTAGGTGAAATAAGGAAGAGAAGACGAGGTCGCGATTGCCAGCTGCTACTGTATTGGTAAAAAAGAGCTTCACACGTGTAATAAATCTTGATGACTCAACAATCTACATGGAGCAATGAAGACACGACAGCTGGACGGGACTCTATGAAGAGGTATGAGGCAAAGAGGCACGACAAATCACTCCCACGGGTTAATTAGCTACGGAAGTCTCAACCTGATTGAGAAGATGAGGAGACACGGTCAAAATGTATCTGGGCGGAACAAAGGGCGGATTCAGAGATCTTCAATTAGTGATCCACACATTACACAACATTCACGCAACCGTTACGGTTACTCATTGTAACGTTACATTAATGTCATAATTAGTCACTAATGCTCAATTACTGAAAAAGGCAGACGTTATATTAGGAAATTCCCTATATAAGAGAGTAAAATATAACCTGTAAAGGACATCCGAACTACTATTGCAGTATACTTACTTTTTGTGCATCTTACTGCTTTCCATTTACAAGTTTGCCTACAATTATAATCTTATTCTTTGGTTATCAGAAACCCATGTTCTTATTAAAATAGCTTTG
The DNA here is from genome assembly GCA_005239525.1 of Nicotiana knightiana. NCBI lineage: Eukaryota > Viridiplantae > Streptophyta > Magnoliopsida > Solanales > Solanaceae > Nicotiana > Nicotiana knightiana. Next base: position 19,739 of record ML369662.1, on the reverse strand, counting down.
GGCAAAGAATCCAATTCTTTGGTTAAGCAAATTGGTTCCATTACCGGGAATATGATAATCTTTGTTTGATTTTCAAGCGATATCCTCTGAACTATGTCGAACTCCAATGACAACAACCAGCAAAGGAATGGAACCCCAGTTCCATCGCCTTCAAGAACCCCACGTGGGTCAAGGGAACAATCCCCAAAAAGATCCAATAACAACAATGATAATAATGATCAAACGGTGGAAAAAGATCGAGTAAAGCAAATGATTGCAGAGTATGTGAGACAATATTTGCAAGATGTTGCGAGGGGATTACCGGCACCGTTACCTGTACCACCGACACCACCCCCAAACAATACCATCACTATGGAAAATCCTCAATCTGGGTTGGCAAACTCAGGAAGGGGAGATACTCCTAATGAATCTCTCGAAGCGAGACCAGGTATATCTAATAACTCTGAAGTACAGACTTTATTACTAACTTTGCAGAAACAGGTGAAGGAACAAAATGATCGAATCGAACAAATTCCTGGAGTACCACCTGTTATCAAAGGCATTGACGTTGATAGATATTCTAAATAACCTTGGAAACCAAGCGCAACACCCGTACCCATTCCAAAAAAGTTTAAAATTCCTTACGTACTAAATATGATGGGACAAACGACCCACACGACAATGTAACTGCTTTTACCACCGGAGTGAAGGGCAACGACTTAACAAAACAAGAAATTGAGTCGGTCCTAGTTAAAAAATTTGGAGAAACACTTACCAAAGGGGCGCTAACCTGGTATTCTCTTCTCCCTGAAAACTCTATTGATTCTTTTGCTGAGCTTGCAGATTCTTTCATAAAGGCACACTCCAGTGCACAAAAAGTCGAGAAAAGGATGATGGACATCTTTAAAATAAAACAAGGAGATACAGAACTACTTCGTGAATTTGTAGACAGGTTTCAACGAGAAAGAGTGCAACTACTAAGGGTGCCTGATAATTGGGCAGCCATGGCATTCGCAAGTAATCTAAATGACAAAAGCTCAGAAGCCACGAGAAGACTCAACGAAAGCTTGAGAGAATTTCCAGCTACAACGTGGAACGATGTTTATAACAGGTATAGTACTAAACTTCGAATTGAAGAAGATACCATTGCTCGTCCGAAAGAGGAAGATTATACCAGATCCAGGAGTTCAGAATCAGACAGGAGATCATGTAAAAATAGATACGATCCTTACATGGGACCATCGGGACGTGAAACTTGTCCCAGGTTCGAAAACACCAGGTCAGATTATGGACCACCAAGCAGAAGGGATCAAGGTTAGCGACCTAGAGGTAATGCGCAAATTGGGGATCATACCTTTAATGTAAGTACCTCCGAACTAATTTCAGTGTTAAGAAATTTGGGTGATAAGGTTCGATGGCCCAAAGAGATGAGGTCGAATCCGAATAAGAGGAACCCAGATCTCTGGTGTGAATTCCATAATGATCATGGACACAGAACTGCAGATTGCAGATTTTTGCAAGGTGAGGTAGAACAATTATTGAAACAGGGCTATTTGACAGAATTGTTCAGTGAAAAAGGTAAACATGCATACATGAAGAACAGGCAGGAGCCCCCAAAACCTCCATCTCCAAAACGAACCGTAAACGTGATACACGGAGGTGAAGAAGTAAACGGAGTAGTCTGCAAAATGATCACAAAGTTCACAATTACACATGGAAAACAGGTTCGTGAAAATCTGGAAGCGGGTGATATAACCTTCGATGATGTAGATATCGACTTATTAATGCTTCCTTACAACGATGCTCTGGTAATATCTTTACTTATTCATGACACTAACGTAAAAAAAGTGTTTGTTGATCCAGGTAGTTCAATCAATATCATTTTGCCAAGAGTCGTGGAAGAAATGCTATTGGGGAATCAAGTAATCCCAAGGGCACGAGCCATATCAGGGTTTGATAACTCTACGGTTATAACAAAAGGAGAAATTGAGCTTAGCACTTATGTTGAGGGGGTTATCAAAAGTACCAAGTTCCAAGTCATCGATACTGACATGGCTTATAACGTAATCGTGGGAAGGCCATGGATCCACGACATGAAAGCAATACCCTCCACCTTGCATCAGGTAATTAAATTCCCCTCTGAATGGGGGATTCAGCAAATTAGAGGTGATCAGCAAACCGCGAGAAATATAAATTTCGTGGTACACTACAATAAAAAAGTAGAGGTGGAAGAATCAAAAGATAAGGGAATCTCTCAAGCAGGTAACACCGCCCAAATATGCATGGAAGAAATTACTACCCAAATAGGTACGGAAGGTATTATTACTGAAACAGGTACGAAAGAAAATACTCACGAGAAGGTGAATCAAGTTACCACGGAAGGTGCATTGGACCACACGGGTGTAGATTCCAGACCGGACGTCATTCATGAACCGGAGGAAGCCGAGCACATCAAAACAACTACAGAAGAGCTCAAAGCTGTTCCATTGTCTGAACAAAAGCCTGAACAGAAAGTTTATACAGGCACGAGGCTGAGCCCCGGTCGAAGAGGTAAGTTAATTGATTATTTAAAGGCTAACACAGATTGTTGTGCGTGGTCCCACTCAGGTATGACATGTATCCCACTAGAAGTGATGACTTATAAACTAAATAAAGATCCATCCTTCGTACCTATTAAGCAGAAGAAAAGAAAGCAAGGATCATTCAAGAACCAAGTGATTGACGAAGAGGTATAAAAACTCTTGAAGATTGGTTCGATATGAGAGGTAACGTACCCTAACTAGCTATCTAACACTGTGGTAGTACCTAAAAAGAATGGAAAATGGAGAGTACGCGTAGATTATACTGACTTAAATAAAGCATGCCCAAAGATTCATTCCCATTACCACATATAGATCAAATGATTGATGACATCGCAGGTCATGAATTGTTAAGCTTCCTAGACGCGTATTCTGGTTATAATCAGATTAAAATGGATCCCTCAGACGAGGAAAAGACCTCCTTTATTACAAACAGGGGGACTTATTGTTATGAAGTCATGCCTTTTGGCTTGAAAAACGTTAGAGCCGACCTATCAAAGGCTAGTGACCAAGATGTTCCAGGAACATCTGGAAAAAAAAAATGGAAGTTTACATAGATGACATGCTTGTAAAATCAACACGGGCGGAAGACCATTTCTGGCACCTCTCTATTACCTTTGACATTTTATGCAGGTACAATATGAAGCTGAATCCAGAAAAATGCGCTTTTGGCGTAGAATCAGGTAAATTCTTAGGTTTCCTTGTATCAAACAGGGGAATAGAGGTAAAAATCCTGATCAAATTAAAGCTATAGATGAAATACTTGATGTACTTATAAAACAAAAGAAGTTCAGAGACTAACAGGAATAATTGCAGCCTTAGGAAGATTTATTTCCAAATCTTCCGAGAAAAGTTTTAAATTCTTTGTAGTTCTCAAAAAGCAAAATCGGTTCGAATGGACTGAAGAATGCCAACAGGCTCTCAAAGACCTAAAGTCTTATCTATCAAAAGCTCTGTTGCTGTCAAAGCCAAAGGAGGGGGAGAGGTTGTACGTCTACCTTGCCGTCTCGGAAATTGCTGTAAGTGTAGTGTTGGTAAGGGAGAATAAAGGTAAACAATCTCCTATTTATACTAGATGCTGAAACTAGATATCCACATCTAGAAAAATTATCCTTAGCTCTAATCATGGCATCTAGAAAATTAAGGCCATACTTTCAATGTCATCCAATCACAGTTGTGACCTTGTATCCATTAAGAAACATATTGCATAAACAAGAACTATCAGGAAGATTAGCCAAGTGGGCTATAGAATTAAGTGAGCATGAAATAATATATCAGCCTAGGACTGCAATCAAGTCTTAGATCTTAGCTGATTTTGTCGCAGACTTTAGTAATAGCATTGTCCATGAAGTGGAGAGAGAGTTACAACTCTTCAACGGTGTTAATCCGGGTCTATGGACTCTATTTACCGATGGTTCTTCCAATATAAAAGGTGTCGACTTAGGCATAGTCTTAATATCAGCCATGGGTGAAAAGACACAGCATGCTATCAAATGTTATCCTGTTACTAACAATGAGGCAGAGTACGAAGCTGTTATTACATGATTTGAACTTGCACGAGAGCTCTCAATCGAGCAAATCATGATCAAAAGCGATTCCAACTAGTAGTAAATCAAATGCAGGGGACTTACATCGCTCGAGAGACTCGGATGCTACAATATTTGGAAAAGGCATGAGAGCTAGTGAGACAATTCAAAACATGGAAGGTAGTACAGATACCTAGAGAGGAAAATGCTGAAGCAGATGCATTAGCTAACCTCGCAGAAGTCACGAAAGTAACAAACAAGGACAATGTAATCGTCGTTCGTCTATTCCATTCAGCTATCGACCATGATAGAAATGAGGTAACTTTCAATAATTTAACCTGGGATTGGAGAAACGAAATCCTAAATTTTTTGCAGAACGGCACCATACCTGAAGACAAGAAAACATCTCAAGCACTTCGCCCCAAAGCTGCACGGTACAGCCTCATTCGCAACTCATTATATCACAAGATGTTCGGGGGGCCCCTAGCAAAATGCCTCGGACCTAACCAAACGGGGTTTGTGATGAAAGAAGTCCACGAGGGACACTATGGAAATCACTCAGGGGCGAGATCCTTAGTGAAAACCCTAATAAGAGCTGGATACTATTGGCCTAAGATGGAAGAAGAGGCCGAGAACTTGGTATCCAAATGCGATAGGTGCCAAAGGTTTGCCAATAACATGCATCGACCAACAGAATTATTGCATCAAATAATATCCCCATGGCCTTTCATGAAATGGTGTATGGACATAGTAGGACCTCTTCCCACAGCTAAAGGACATGTACGGTTTTTTCTTATGCTAACCGACTATTTTACAAAATGGGTAGAGGCAGAAACGTTCAACCAAGTGCGAGAAAAGGAAGTTAAAAGCTTCTTATGGCGAAACATAATATGCCGCTTTGGGATACCAAAGGAGATCGTGTGCGATAATGGCCCACAATTCATAGGCTCGCAAATCACAGAATTCTTCAAAAGCTGGCGAATCAAACAGATCACTTCAACTCCATACCACCTCGTGGCTAATGGTCAAGCTGAGTCAACGAATAAGGTCATCATCAACAATCTAAAGAAGCGGCTGGACAAAGCCAAAGGAAGCTGTCCTGATGAGTTACCAGTGGTACTATGGGCATACATAACAACTTCAGAAACAACCACGGGAGAAACTCAGTTCGCACTTGTCTATGGCTCAGAAGTTTTAATACCTGTGGAGATTGGCGAACCAAGCATAAGGTTCACAACAGCAATGGAGGAAGCAAATGACAATGAATTGAGGACCAATCTGGACCTGCTCGAACCACGAAGAGAAGTAGCACTGATACGGATGGTAGCTCAAAAACAAATCATAGAGCGTTATTACAATCGTAAAGCTCATCTTAGGTATTTCAAGATTGGGGACTTCGTCCTCAAAAAAGTCTTCAATCAACGAAAGAAGCAGGCGCAGGAAAGCTAAATCCAAACTGGGAAGGACCCTACAAAATCCGAGGCATAGCTGGGAAGGGCACCTACGAGTTGGAAGCTATGGACGGCAGAATCCTACCAACAAGTTGGAATGCCATTCACTTGAAGAAGTACTACTTTTAAGGAAAAGAAGTACCCCCGGTCAGGTATCTCACATTCGATTTTATTTTGAACATTTGAAATTTTACTAACCTTTTTAGATGATAGGCATAAAGCTAACCCATCACCAGATGATGATATTAGACCTGCAAAGACGCGAGGAAATAACTAAATTCCCGATCTAGGGTTACACATTCTGATGGACGTTTTAAAGGGTTAAGCAGTCATCATCTAAAAATTATATACCTCCGAGTCCCGTATGTTTTTCTTTTTCAGGAAAAGGACCACAAGGAAGGAATAGTCAAGTGCTCGAGATTTCATTCTTCAAAGCCCAAACACTTGGGACTATACAGTATGGAAGGAAAAGACGAAGCAAAAAAGACTATCAAAAAGTTAAAGCTCGAGCCTGAAGATCCATCTACCCAACAAATCAAGTGATACGAGCAAAATCGAAAGAGCCAAAGACTCAAACACAAAGCCTCTAATCCAAAAAATCTTCGAACATGTTCAGGTTAAAAGGAAAAATGTTAGCAATGTTAGCCACGAGGAAGAAATGCGCATCTTTGTACTTATTCAAAAGAAAGACTGTTGTAAACAAAAATAGTTATGGATAAAAGATCATCATCATTGTACTCATTCAAAACTGTTGTAACTAAAAACAGTGACGAAATCTTGGTACTCATATAGAAAATTGTTATCAAATAAAATAGTTACGGATGAAAGATCAAAATCCTTGTACTTGTTCAAAAAACTGTTATCAAATAAAATAGTTACGGATGCAAAAGGATTTTCCTCGTGCTTATTGAAAACTATTGTCGAAAAAAACAGTTACGGGTGAAAACCCTAACTTGAATAAAAACTGTTACGAACGAAAAACAGTTGCTCTCTTGTATTAACTCAAAAAAACTGTTATATATGAAAAACAGTTACGAAATACAAGTGTATATCAAATCTGTTAAAAGAAAACAATTGCACCATGAGTTTTAGACGATAATCAAACACATGTAAAAAGTTGTGAAAGTTCAAACAAAAAACTTTCCTCAGAAACATTCTTAAATATGTGAAAAATTCCTATCACTCTATTGCATTATTACACCTTTATGAAGTTGAGACGTCTTTTTCATTAAGTGTCGATAAAAAAAAGGGCCCTCTTCCATAAATTATGCCTACTATAAAAGGCACACATTTAATATGACACAGTGCCTATTACGAAAAGGTACGAGTAATCTAAAGCATTCTATATGCAAAACTCAGAGGCAAAACTAGAACCTCGAAAAATAAAGCATGCAAAAGACTTAAAGAGTGAAACAAAAACTCAATGGAAAACAAAAGTCATACTTGCATTACTATATTAAAATGGCTAAGTAAAAACTAAGTATTAACTTATACTTAGCCGTATAGATTTTTTATACATTGAGGTGCCCCTAAGTTGTCATTTAGGGACTTTAAAGAGATCCAAATTTACCCCGATGGGACTGGGGGTAACCACCAATTGAGACAAAGATTAAAAAAAGGGGGGGAGGGGGGTGAACCAACTTCTTAAATTTCTTCAGGAGGGGGATTGACTTCACTGGCAGAAGGAGCAGGAGCGGCTTGGGAAGAAGAGACTTGAGCAGCAAGAGCCTCACCTTCAGGTGAAGAGAGATCCTGACCTTGTTGAGCCTACTCAATAGACTCCTTGATTTTTGCAATTTCAGCATCAAGGTCGAAACCTTCTCGACTCATTTCAGTCAATGTGTCGAGGCGAGAGTTCATATACGCTCAACTAACATCGACAGCTGCCCTATCTTCAAGAGCTTCGTAATCTTTCTCCCATAGCATAACTTCAGCTCTTAGTTCATCCCTCTCAGTCACGACAACATCATTAGAGGCCCTTAAAGGAGCGAAAGACCTTTCCAGGAATTGAACTTTCTCCAAAGAGTTACAAAGATCTTCCTGGGTCTGAGTAAGGGATTGAACTAATTCGCCCGAATACTCCTCCTTTTGGTCTAGTAAGGCCTTCAAACTCCTCACCTCTTCAGAGGCACGAGACAGCTGCTCCGCGAATGAGGACTCTAGGACGCTCTTATCCTTGTCCGCCTGATCAGAGGATGCCTTCTCCACGACCAACTCTGCCGTCATGACCCTCACTTGCTGCTCCAAGGTACATTTTTCTTCTTCTACAGCCTCCATGTCGAGCCTTAAGCTTTCATACTGCTCCTTCCAGTTATCTTCTTCTGCACGCCATTCTTTCACTTCCTGCTCCGTATGATAAATCCTTTTCATAAGCTCCGTTCCAATAAGATTGATCTGCAAAAGAAAGCCAATTAGATATGGTAAATACATGCACAAGAATGAACACAAGAAAATGAATTTTACCTTTAAAGAAGTATGCAAGATTTCATTAGCCCATGTAAGGGAAATGTGGTTGTCCAACTTAGCTCTCTCTCTCGGGCATATCAACAGTTTCAACCACACATCAGGCTGGCCAGACTTTTTAAAGAGACTATCCTCCACTGGAACTTCTATCATCACCTGCCTCATCTCTCCGCTGGAAGACCCTACTTCTATAACATAAGGCACAGAAGCAGGTAGAGATGCAGGAGCTACCGGCGAGGAAGTCTGAGGGGCCAAAAAATCCATGGGAGAGGGAGCAACGACAGGAGCAGGAATGGCCACGGGAGCAGGAGAAATCACTGGAACAGTTGAAGGGAGTTCTCTAAGAGTTGGAGAGAAAACAGCCAAGGGAGCTTCATCAGCAACAGAACCAAAGCCTTCATGGAACAATTGGCCAACAGATTCACGCACGAGAGAGGGAGTAGCATCCTCGGAGTCAGAAAGTCCAATTTCAGGCACGGAAGGCACGATGGCAGGTGTAGACTCGTCGTCTGAGACCACCTTCCTTCTGCGTGACCTATGGACCAAAGTGCCCTCCTCTTCCTCCTCTTCTCCCAAGGTCCTTGAACCACCTGCTTTTCTCTTTGAAGAAGAAGAGCCTGAAATGATCTCCTGGGCTTGAGCCAGGAATAACTTGGGAACAGACGCGGATGCAGAAACTCCACGAGCAGGAAACCTTGTCAAAAGGAAAGGGTTAAAAGAAATTCTCAAAGGAATAAACAAGTACAAATAAAAACTTCACTTACCATGAGTCTTATCTCTCCAACCAAACGTCTCAGATAGGTACTTCCACGAACGTTCTTCCAATGGAGCAATTAAAAAAAGCTTTTCTACCCAATCTCTGAAACCGGAGACATTCTCGACGGTTCCCATGATTGCTACAAAAAGAAGAAACAACTACGGTATTGATAAAATATCTAAAGAAAAAAGCAAGGAATGTGAGCAAAAATGTACTCACATGCAAAATTCCACTTCTCAAGGAAGGGAAGATTCTCTTCACCTACTAAAACCAACAGTAGGAACATCAACATACCAAAGAAACCAACCTCGATCCTTATCATCTTCAGAAGTCACTAACACCCTTTTACTACTAGCAGCTAGCGTAAAAATTCCCTGACGGAACAATATTTGGGAATAGAGGTGAATAAGATGATGAAAGGTAAAAAGGATCGAAGCTAAGGTAGCCAAGTATCTAAGACATGCAACGACTCGCCATATAAGAGCACCGACTTGTCCCAAGCAAATTTTGAAAAATCGACAGAACTCGATGATTACTGGGTCGATGGGAGGCTTGAACCCTAATGTAAAGGGATAGGTATAAACAAAAGAATGCGCTGTCTTGTAAGACGTTATTCTTTGATTACTGTTTGGAACAATTACAGGAAAATCGGAACTCCAATGACAGTCCGTGCATATAAGAGGAATTAAACCTTCAGTGAGTTGGGTAGGGTACTTGTCAACACTATCAAGAGATGATAATGAAGAAACCTGATCTCTAAGGGCCTGACTATCCCTAGCAAAGGTGAATCTGCAGGTACTATTTCATCGACCCTTGGTTCGCGCAAAGGTTCGTGACGTTCTCTACCTTTGGATGAAGATCTAGAAGCCCTAGCCCTCGGAGAAGTTAAAGACCTAGAAGAAGGAGGAGAAGCAATTTGAGAAGAGGAAGAACCCCTTGATAGAGTAGAACCTAAACTCCTCAATCTACCGCTTCTCCTACTCCGTGTTGGAGCAGAAGAGGGAGTCAAATGATCTACGTTTATGACTCTTTTAGATTGGTTTGAAGAAGACATATCTACAAAGACAAGGAAAAAGTTCTTTACAAATAAAATTTGAAAGTTAGAAGTTTTTCGTGAAAGAAAAGAAAATGGGGTATTTATACTCGAAGATAACCGTAAAAAATGGGAAAAACAATGATGTGAAATCCATAATTGAAGATGTCACTTCGTGACCGAAGCAGCCGCAAAAAAATCCCAAAAAGGCGCTGAACAAACTGTAGAACCAAATAGAAATGCCATGTGGTATAAGCATTAAATGGAAGTGATAAGCGATGCTTACGTACAGAAAAAGATGCAATGATTCGAGTGAAGCGGTGGCAAAATATTCCCGCCATAAATGAGTATCCACTTACCAAATATTGATCGATAAATATATGGTAAGTGGGGGGACTATCTGTATTGGTAAAAAAGAGCTTCACACGTGTAATAAATCTTGATGAATCAGCAGTCTACGTGGAGCAATGAAGACACGACAGTTGGACGAGACTCTATGAAGAGGTATGAGGAAAAGAGGCACGGCAAATCACACCCACGGGTTAATTAGCTACGGAAGTCTCAACCTGATTGAGAAGATGAGGAGACACGGTCAAAATGTATCTGGGCGGAACAAAGGGAGGATTCAGATATCTTCAATTAGTGATCCACACATTACACAACATTCACGCAACAGTTACGGTTACTCATTGTAACGTTACATTAATGTCATAATTAGTCACTAATGCTCAATTACTGAAAAATGCAGAATTATATTAGGAAATTCCCTATATAAGGGAGTAAAATATAACCTGTAAAGGGACATCCGAACTACTATTGCAGTATACTTACTTTTTGTGCATCTTACTGCTTTCCATTTACAAGTTTGCCTACAATTATAATCTTATTCTTTGGTTATCAGAAACCCATGTTCTTCTTAAAATAGCTTTGGGAAAAGAATCCAATTCTTTGGTTAAGAAAATTGGTTCCGTTACCGGGAATATGATANCAAAGGAATGGAACCCCAGTTCCATCGCCTTCAGGAACCCCACGTGGTTCAAGGGAACAATCCCCAGAAAGATCCAATAACAACAATGATAATAATGATCAAACGGTGGAACAAGATCGAGCAAAGCAAATGATTGCAGAGTATGTGAGCCAAGATTTGCAAGAATTTGCGAGGGGATTACCAGCACCGTTACCTGCACCACCGACACCCCCCCCCAATAATACCATCACTNAGAAATAGGTGAAGGAACAAAATGATCGAATCGAACAAATTCCTGGAGTACCACCTGTTATCAAAGGCATTGACGTTGATAGATATTCTCAATAACCTTGGAAACCAAGCGCAACACCCGTACCCATTCCAAAAAAGTTTAAAATTCCTTACGTACCTAAATATGACGGGACAAACGACCCACACGACCATGTAACTGCTTTTACCACCGGAGTGAAGGGCAACGACTTAACAAAACAAGAAATCGAGTCGGTCCTGGTTAAAAAATTTGGAGAAAAACTTACCAAAGGGGCGCTAACCTGGTATTCTCTTCTCCCTGAAAACTCTATTGATTTTTTTGCTGAGCTTGCAGATTCTTTCATAAAGTCACACTCCGGTGCGCAAAAAGTCGAGAAAAGGATGAAGGACATCTTTAAAATAAAACAAGGAGATACCGAACTACTTCGTGAATTTGTAGACAGGTTTCAACGAGAAAGAGTGAAACTACCAAGGGTGCCTGATAATTGGGCAGCCATGGCATTCGCAAGTAATCTAAATGACAAAAGCTCAGAAGCCACGAGAAGAATCAAGGAAAGCTTAATGTCATAATTAGTCATTAATGCTCAATCACTGAAAAAGGAAGACGTTATATTAGGAAATTCCCTATATAAGGGAGTAAAATATAACATGTAAAGAGACATCCGAACTACTATTGCAATGTACTTACTTTTTGTCCATCTTACTGCTTTCCATTTACAAGTTTGCCTACAATTATAATTTTATTCTTTGGTTATCAGAAACTCGTGTTCTTATTAAAATAGCTTTGGGCAAAGAATCCAATTCTTTGGTTAAACAGCTACCTCGACAACTCCAATGAAATTCTGACAGCTGCTCAATATCCACTACTGGGTCCCGGTGTGCCTGGATCTTCACACAAGGTGCAGGGGGTATCGTGAGTACACCAACTCAGAAGTAAAACTATAGGCTGAGAAGTAGTGATGGACAAAACCTCAAAATTTTACAATAGACAATATATAGAATTTAGACATGCTAACAGTTTATCAGGATGAGTAAATATGCCAAGTATGCCAAAATACTCTACATGCCATCATAAATATATGTATGAAACCAATGTGGATATGCACATAGTGCTCACACCCCTCACACAACAGTCCACTCAGTACTGTATATGGCTCTCAAGCCCAGGGAAAGGTCCATCCCAGAATGTACATAATCATTGAGTGACTGCTCCGTACTGAGGAAACATGTCAATCCATCCCCACGGAGAAAGTCCATCTCCGGAATACAACACTCGGATAAGATCCATGTCCTAGGACGATTCATCCCTCACATAACATCCACTTCGGACAAGATCCATGTCTAGGGAAGATCCATCCCTCACATCAATGCGCTCACTAGGGGTGTAAAGACTCCGGAGGGGCCCTAGTGGCCCAAGCGCCATATCAAGCGAACGAAGTCATGATTTAATATCGATGCGGTGTGCAGTCCGATCTCATAACTGTCTCAATAACAGGCTCTTGGCCTCACACATTCATTACTCTTCAGTCTCACTCACGTGGATAACAGGACTAAGTACATGAAATCAAATAATCACAAACTGAGACAGTAATGTACGACCACTCGGGTCTCAGCATTTTCGGCGTGAATCCTAGCATTTATACTTAACATGATTTCTAATAGGTTCACAATTACCACATTAACAGAAGCACAGATATCATCAGGGAATAATCACTAAGTGGTGCCATGGGATAAGCCAGGCCACAAATACTCGGTGCACGCCCGCACGCCCGTCACTTGGCATGTGCGTCACCTCAACAATAGTCATAAATCATTTAGCTCGGGGTTTCGAAACCTCAGAACCAAGTTTGGAAACGTTACTTACCTCAAAACCGGCTAAAATACTATTCCGCAGTGCCTTTGTCTCTAAATCCGGCCTCTGAGTGCTCCAAATCTACCAATTTCAGATTTTTATCATCAGATTATACTTAAGGAATAAATTCCAATTGAAAAGTATCAAATTTAGCTCAAAACCCAAAATTAGCCAAAACCCAACCCCCGGGCCCGCGTCTCGGAACCCGATAAATTTTATACCAAAATATTCTGCATCATCTCATGAGTCCGTACATATCAAGAACACTAAAATCGAAGTTCGTTTGGCCCCATAAATCGACCCCTAAAGGTCTCAAAATCTCAAGCCCTAACCCCACCTTTTTCCTACTGATTTTCATAAATAAACACTGATATAAGGTTTCCAATAACATATAATTGAGTTATTAAGTCCAAAAACCTTACCTCAATGATGAAATAGCATTTCCCTCTTCAAAATCCCTCAAAACCCTCGGAACCCGTACGACAATGGTGAAAAGAGGGTTAAAAATCGCGAAGGCATGTTTTTATACTTTCTGCACAGTGGTTCCGCACCTGCGGCCACTTAAGCGCACCTGCGGACCCGCACCTGCGGTCCAGGTCTGCACCTACGGTCCTGGTCCGCACCTGTGGAGCATCCGCACCTGCGGTCCAGGTCCGCACCTGTGGAGCATCCGCACCTGCGGTCCAGGTCCGCACCTGCGGAGCATCCGCACCTGCGACTTCGCAGGTGCGATCCTCCTCCCGCACCTGCGATCCTCTACTGAGCTTCCGAAAATCAGCATTTGCGGAGCTTTGCTTGCTCCTGCAGGCCCGCACTTGCAGTCACACTTTCGCAGGTGCGGTTACACCAGCACCAGCAGCTGAAGCTGCATTTTTACCAACTTTAAAATTTCCGTTAATCACCCGAAATAAATCCCGAGCTCCTCGGGACCCAGACCAAATATACCAACATATCATATATGATCACTAAAGCTTAGTTTCACTCCTGAAGCACTAAAAATATTATCAAAATACAAAATTACATCAAATTCAAGCCTAAGAACTTTTAAATTTCTAAAATTCTCCAACGATGCCGAAACTATCCAAAACAACTCCGATTGAGGTGAAATTTTGCAGACATATCCAAAATGACATTACGAACCTGTTTCAACTTTTGGAATTTCATTCCGCCCTGATAGCCTATTTTTCATTGCCGACCGGAAATCACCATAAACTAACTTTCGCCAATTCAAGCCTAATTCTACACCGGAAATCACAAAAATATTATGAACACACTCCTAAATCCCAAATCACCTAACGAAGCTATCCGAGCCATAAAATCCGTATTCTGAGGTCGTTTAGCAATAAGTCAACTCTCAGTTGACTTTTTTCCAACTTTAATGCTATTTTTAAAGACTAAGCGACTAAACTCTTACTACAACCATTTAGATTTCAAGCCTACCAACTCTAACACATCAATAATGGTATAACCAACCTATGACAAGGCAATAACAACAATATTAATGCAATTTCTACGGGACGACCGACCGGATCGTTACATTCTCCCCCTCTTAAACAAACGTTCATCCTCAAACGTGCCAAGGGTTGTTCCAAAAGCCATCAACCGCCGAATAACCTTACCATGCACACACCCGGGTCTCCAGACCCCTAATAGGTACCACACACAACCGACACACGCGGTCCGTAACAACAACATCATCCACAAGGGCGAGCACATGAACAGATGTAACAGAAGATTCACGGGGCGTATCCAGAGAATGGTCTAAAATATGATGAACATGTGAATATGAAAAACCGGAATCAATTAAAAACTTAAGCTTCTCGTGACAGAATGAAACAATACCTGGGATCACAGCATCAGAATCCATCTCATCCAGTATGGCTGAAAATGCATAAAATCGGGCCTGATCACCACCGGATCGACCTCCCCCTCTAGGGCGACCCCTACCTGCCTGACCCCCACTTCTAGCTGCCTGGGCGGGCGGTGCATCTATTGAGTCTGAAATCGCGGGCTGACTCCTCTACTGATAAGTACCTCTCGCAAGACGAGGACAAAACCTCTTAATATTTCCCACCTCTCCACACTCAAATCAACCTCTCTCGGATAATGGCACTGGGGACTGAAGGGAACCCCTAGCACCAGGATAACCACTGTAAGAACCAGGCATAGATGAACTCTGAACCGATGGTGCCCAAGATGAACTCTGAGCTGGCAGGGCACTGAAAGATGGTTGCACCTGATGCGAACTATGAGGATCATGACCAACTGATCCACCACGATAACCTGAGCGACCTGGATGAGCCTGCCTGAATGGACAGCCTCTACCGGGCTGAGGCTGCCCCCATGAAGGAACCCCACCAAAACTCCCAGATCCTCGAGACCTCTTGGCCTCCCTCTCGATCTGCTCCTGGTGGCGAACCGACTCAATCTCTCTGGCAATGTCAACCACCTCTTCAAAAGAAGCGCCATATACCCTCTCCCTAGTCAGAAAAATCCGAAGCTGATAAGTGAGGCCATCAACGAACCTCCTGATTCTCTCCCTATCCGTGGAAACTAGGCAAATAGCATGACGGGCCAACTCGGAGAACCTCATCTCATACTGCGTCACGGTCATGTTCTCCTGGCGCAACTGCTCGAACTCCCTGCGCAGCTCCTCCCTACGGGACGGAGGTATATGCTTTTCCCGGAATAGAATGGAGAACTAACGCCATGTAAGGGGCGCTGCATCAGTAGGTCTACGCCTCTCATAGGCCTCCCACCAAGCGAGTGCAGCTCCTGCGAACTGGAAGGTAGTAAATGGGACCCCACTAGCCTCCAGTATCCCTGATGTGCGAAGGATCCTCTAACACTTGTCCAAAAAGCCCTGGGCGTCCTCACCCTCAGTACCACTAAAAATCGGAGGCTAGAGTCTACTAAACCTCTCTAACCTGCGTTACTCGTCATCTGCCAAAGCTGGGACCACAAAATCTTGGGCTGGGGCAACCGGCTGGACTGGAACTGTCCCCGGTGTCTGAAGCCCCTGAGTAACCTGCTCAGGTGTCGGGGCAGGTGGAGTCTGAGTGCCTCCCCGGCCTGAGAAGTAGCAGCAGTAGTAGACATGTCGACTGCCTGTGCAAGACTGGTGCACACTGTTAGAATCTGGGCAAGGGTCTCCTGAAGACTAGGAATCACAATGGGCACTGCTGGGGCTTGAGCCTATCCTGCTGGGATCTCAACTGCAAGGACCTGATCCTGAGCAGTGGGATGGTCCACAGGTACTGCCCCGGCTTCTGAGCGGGCTGCACCCCTCCCTATGCCACGGCCTCGACCTCTAGCTGGTCCTGCTGGTGTCTGATCACCACGATCGGTAGCACGAGTCCTCACCATCTGTGAGAGAATGAAAACAACAGAAGTTTAGTTCAAGAATTCAACAGAGTCGCACTACAGAATTCAATAATGTGGTATTTTTCCTAAGGGTTATGTAGCCTCTCGAAGATAAGTACAGACGTCTCCGTACCGATCCGCAAGACTTTACGAAACCTGCTCATGACTGGTGAGACCTATTTAACCTAGCGCTCTGATACCATCTTGTCACGGCCCAATTTCGGAGTCGTGATGACGCATGTCGTGGAACCAGGAAAGCCGCCCTTTTTTAAATAAGCTAAATTCAATTTTCAATACAAATACAATTTTAAATGAATTTATTGATAATACTAAGAATCTGTAGTAAAAAAACAATATTTGAAAAACTAAATTTAAAACCTCCAACCAAGGATCCGGCGTCACTCAGTCATGAGTTGCTATATATAAAAAAAATAAAGAATGAAGAAATAGACAATATAATCTCAAAATAAGTGCAATAAGTGGAATACAGAAGAGAAGACGAGGTCGCGATCGCCAGCTTCTACCTCGACAACTCCAATGAAACTCTGACAGCTGCCCAATATCCACTACCGGGTCCCGGTGTACCTGGATCTGTACACAAGGTGCAGGGGGTAACATGAGTACACCAACTCAGAAGTAACGAACCCAAACTATGGGCTGAGAAGTAGTGACGGACAAAACCTCAAAATTTTACAATAAACAATATACAGAATTTAGACATGCTAACAGTTTATCAGGATGAGTAAATATGCCAAGTATGCCAGTATACTCTACATGCCATCATAAATATATGTATGAAACCAATGTGGATATGCACATAGTGCTCACACCCCTCACACAACAGTCTACTCAGTACCGTATATGGCTCTCAGGCCCAGGGAAAGGTCCATCCCGGAATGTACATAATCATTGGTGACCGTAGTCACTCCGTTCTGAGGAAAAAGGCCAATCCAGCCCCACGGAGAAAGTCCATCTTCAGAATACAACACTCGGACAAGATCCATGTCCAGGGACGATCCATCCCTCACATAACATCCACTTCAGACAAGATCCATGTCCAGGGAAGATCCATCCCTCACATCAATGAGCTCACTAGGGGTGTAAAGACTCCGGAGGGGCCCTAATGGCCCAAGTGCCATATCAAGTGAACGAAGTCATGATTTAATATCGCTGCGGTGTGCAGTCCGATCTCATAATTGTCTCAATAACAGGCTCTCGACCCCACTCAGTCATTACTCTTCAGTCTCACTCACGTGGATCACATGTGCCTTCATCAGCCCGAAACAATGATAAGTATGCATATAATTAACAATACTGAGACTGAGGTATGAAGTGATATGCTATAACAGAACCGAGTACATGAAATCAAATAATCACAAACTGAGACAGTAATATACGACCACTCGGGTCTCAGCATTTTCGGCGTGAAGCCTAGCATTTATACTTAACATGATTTCTAACAGGTTCACAATTACCACATTAACAGAAGCACATATATCATCTGGCAATAATCACTAAGCGGTGCCATGGGATAAGCCAGGCCACAAATACTCGGTGCACGCCTGCACGCCCGTCACTTTGCATGTGCGTCACCTCAACAATAGTCATAAATAATTTAGCTCGGGGTTTCGAACCCTCAGAACCAAGTTTGGAAACATTACTTACCTCAAAACCGGCTAAAATACTATTTTGCAGTGCCTTTGCCTCTAAATCCGGCCTCTGAGTACTCCAAATCTACCAAGTTCAGATTTTTATCATCGGATTATACTTAAGGAATGAATTCCAATTGAAAAGTACCAAATTTAGCTCCAAACCCGACCCCCGGGCCCGCGTCTCAGAACCCGATAAATTTTATACAAAAATTTTCTTCATCATCTCACGAGTCCGTATATATCAAGAACGCTAAAATTGGAGTTCATTTGACCCCTCAAATCGACCCTTAAAGGTCTCAAAATCTCAAACCCTAACCCCACCTTTTTCCTACTGATTTTCATAATTAAACACTGATATAAGGTCTCCAATCACATATAATTGAGTTATTAAGTCCAAAAACCTTACCTCAATGATGAACCAGCGTTTCCTCTTCAAAATCCCTCAAAAACCTCGGAACCCGTACAACAATGATGAAAAGAGGGTTAAAAATCGCGAAGGCAGGTTTTTATACTTTATGAACAGTGGTTCCGCACATGCGGCCACTTAAGCGCACCTACGGACCCGCATCTGCGGTCCAGGTCCGCACCTGTGGAGCATCCGCACCTGCTGTCCAGCTCCGCACCTGTGACTTCTTCTCCGCTCGCAGGTGCGATCCTCCTCCCGCACCTGCGATCCTCTACTGAGCCTCCCAAAATCCGCATTTGCGAAGCTTTGCTCGCTCCTGCGGGCCCGCACTTGCGGTCACACTTTCGCAGGTGCGGTTACACCAGCAGTTGAAGCTGCATTTTTACCAACTTTAAAACTTCCGTTAATCACCCGAAATAAATCTCGAGCCCCTCGGGACCCCAACCAAATATACCAACATTTCATATATGATCATTCAAACTTAGTTCCACTCCCGAAGCACTAAAAATAACATCAAAACACCAAAATTACATCAAATTCAAGCCTATGAACTTTGAAATTTCTAAAATCCTCCAACGATGCCGAAGCTATCCAAAACAACTCCGATTGACCTGAAATTTTGCAGACATATCCAAAATGACATTACGAACCTATTCCAACTTCCGAAATTCCATTCCGACCCTGATATACTATTTTCCATTGCCGACCGGAAATCACCATAAACTAACTTGCGCCAATTCAAGCTTAATTCTACACCGGACATCACAAAAATATTCTGAACACACTTCTAATTCCCAACACCTAACGAAGCTATGCGAGCCATAAAATCCGCATTCCGAGGCTGTTTACCAATAAGTCAACTCTTAGTTGACTTTTTCCAACTTTAAGGCTATTTTTAAAGGCTAAGCGACTAAACTCTCACTTCAACCATTTCGATTTCAAGCTTACCAACTCTAACAAATCAATAATAGTATAACCAACCTATGACAAGGCAATAACAACAATAATACTACAATTTCTACGAGACGACCGACCGGGTCGTTACAGATACGCTCCCACTTCCACTCAGGAATCTCTATCTATTGAAGCAAACCACCAGGTCTTTGATGCTCATACTTTATATGCTGTCAATTTAAATAACGAGTCACATAAGCCACAATGTCCTTTTTTCATCCTTCTCCACCAATGATACTGCCTCAAATCCAAGTGCATTTTTGTTGCTTGAATAAGTACTGGAGACTGCGACGGTCTGTAAAAACTTCACACTGCACCCCATAAAGGTAGTGCCTCCAACCTCTCAAGGTATGAACAATGGCTGCCATCTCTAAGTCATGAACAGGGTAATTCTTCCCATGGACTTCCAACTGACAAGACGCATACATAATCACCCTGCCATCTTGCATCAATACTGCTCCAAGTCCAACTCGAGAAGCATCACAAT
>ML369659.1:79019-92172 GCA_005239525.1 Nicotiana knightiana | reverse complement strand
ATTTTTCTCATTCCTATTGCATACAAAGACCCATTTATAGCCAACAGGCTTAACACCATTAGGCATTTGGACTACAGGCTCAAAAACTTCACGTTTCGCAAGTGAATTCAACTCTGATTGGATTGCTTCTTGCCATTTTGGACAATCATGTCTTTGTCGACATTCTCCAACAGATTGAGGTTCAATATCCTCATTATCTTGCATAATGCTAGATGCAACATTATATGCAAAGACATAATCCACCACTATATCCAATCGATTCAAATTTGTCTCAATATCGATTGGATTTATTGATAGTTCCTTATTTTCTTGAGTCTCGGGCTCATTGGTTTCCTCATGAATCTCAGAATTTATTAAATCGTGGATTTCTTCATGAGACTCTTTCGTAGTGTCATTTTGATCATTTATTTTCCTTTTTCTAGGAATTCGATCCTTAGAACCCAATGGTCTGCCACGTTATAGGCGTGCTTTTGACTCATTAGCTATGACACTAGAAGATTGTCCAATAGGGATATCAATACGGATTGGAACATTGTCAGCAGGGATATGTGATTTTCTTATCCTTTTCAAATCCGTAAATGCGTCTGGCATTTGGTTTGCTATTCCTTGAAAATGAATAATCTTTTACACCTCTTTTTCACAAATAGAGGTACGTGGATCAAGATGAGATAATGATGGATTTTTCCATAAAATTTTCCGTTTGGTTTCACCAATTTCTCCCCCTAATTTTGGGAAAAGTGTCTCATCAAATCGACAGTCTGCAAATCGAGCAGTGATATATCCCCCGTTAATGTTTCAAGATAGCGAATAATGGAGGGTGATTCAAACCCCAACATATATTCCTAAGCTTCTTTGGGGACCCATTTTGGTGCGATATGGCGGTGCTACATGCACATATATTGCGCATCCAAAAATTCTTAAATGGGATATATTAGGTTCATGACTCAAAACTAATTGCCACGGGGAATATTTATGATAATTTGTCGGTCTGAGACGAACTAGCATTGTTGTATGTAAAATGGTGTGATCCCAAACAGAAGTGGGCAGCCTCGTTTTCATGAGTAACGATCTTGCTATCAATTGCAGACGTTTAATTAAAGACTCAGCAAGGCCATTTTTAGTGTGAACATGAGCTACAGGATGTTCCACTTTTATCCCAGTTGATAAGCAATAATCATTAAATTCTTGGGATGAAAACTCAGCAGCATTATCAAGTCTAATAGACTTAATTGGATTATCGGGGAATTGCGCCCGTAATCGAATTATTTGTGCCATTAATTTTGCAAACGCGAGGTTGCGAGATGACAATAGGCACACATGATACCATCTAGAGGATGCATCTATTAAGATCATAAAATATCTTAACGACCCACCAGGGGGTGAATAGGTCCACAAATGTCCCCTTGTATACGTTCTAAAAATGCAGGGGACTCAATCCCAACCTTTGTTGGTGATGGTCTTATAATTAACTTGCCTTGATAACAAGAAGTGCAAGAAATTCATTATTTAAAAGAATCTTTAAATTCTTTAATGGATGCCCATTTAAGTTTTCTGTAATTCGTCTCATCATAATTGATCCAGGGTGTCCCAATCGATCATGCCAAAGTACAAAAGTATTGGAATCAGTAACCTTATGGTTTACAATAGAATGTGCTTCAATTGCACTAATTCTTGTCCAATACAGGCCACAAGATAAAGATGAGAACTTCTCAATAACCCTCTTTTGGCCAGAGACATTCTTAGTAATGATGAGATATTCAAGATTATTCTCATCCATTGTCTCAATATGATATCCATTTCGGCGGATATCTTTAAATCTCAACAAGTTCCTCTTGGGCTTGGAGGAGAACATTGAATTCTCTATGATAAGTATTGTTCCCTTAGGCAGAGTTATAGTAGCTTTTTCAGAGCCTTTAATTAATTTACTACTACCAGAAATTGTAGTAATATCTGCCTTACACATACTTAAATGAGAGAAATATTTCTTCTCTTTGAATATTGTATGTGTCATACATGAATCAACTAAGTAAATATTTTTATAATTGAATTTTGATCCAAGTTTGTTTTGTGAGATATCCATATTTGCTTCCCATGGTTTGACATACAAAAGAAATATACAAATAAAGATTAGTATTTTCAGAGAAAAAAATAATTCTTTTATAATATCAACTGTATTTTTGTTTTAGTACATGCACGTTGTTATGGAAAAATTGTACATGCCTATAAAAGTAGTTTTCCAACTTGTGATGTATACATGGATACCCAGTGAATGATTTTGTCAAATACGACAATCAAGAGAACAACGTGATATGTTTTAAAGTGGTAGATAATTTATTTAGATTGCTTGACAGTATAATGACACTATATAGTAGAATATTAGTCATATTAGGTACTGTATTAAAACCATTAGGTGCTGACGAAATAACAGATGATTCTAGAATTACATTATGCTAAAACGAACTAACTTTATTTATAAAATAAATAATACTAATGACTACTCATGTAAAGACTGTGATTACATGATGTTTATTCATTAACTACTACGAATAGGCAAAAATAAAGATTAAACTACTCAATCATCTTTAACCACGGATCCATCACTGATCAAGTGGTCTATTTTTCCATCAACGCGCTCAAAGAAGTCTGTCACATCTAAGTGGGTGATGTCAAATTCATTGTCATAGACAAAATTAGCTTCAGGGCTTTATTCTTTAGAGATGCTTGATAAAGCTCAACCAAATGTCTTGGTACACGATTTTTGCCCAATGGCCTTTTCCACCGCAACGATAACATTCAGTCTCTGAACCATTTGCTTTTGGCTTCTTATATTTCCCTTTCCACTTTTGGTGGTTATTTTTCTTTGGGGGGTGATTAACACCAGGAAAATTTCTTCCTTTTCCACGGCCACGACCACGACCATTAATAGGGCCATGGCCTTTCTCACATTTGGCATAATGGGAATACACTTCATTCACTTCAGGCAATGGTGTAGACCCAGTGGGTCGATTTTCGTGATTTCTCATGAGCAAGTCATTATTTCGCTCAGCCACAAGGAGAAGAGAAATCAACTCTGAGTACTTCTTGAAACCTTTCTCTCGGTATTGCTGTTGCAAGACCATATTGAAAACATGAAACGTTGTAAACGTTTTTTCAAGCATATCATAATCAGTGATAGTATCTCCACAGAGTTTCAATTTAGAAGTGGTTCTGAACATCGCAGAATTATATTTAGAAACAGACTTAAAGTCTTGGAGCCTCAAATGAGCCCAATCATATCATGCTTGTGGAAGAGTGACCAACTTTAAGTTGTCATATCTTTCCTTTAAGCCATTCCACAAAATAAGTGGATCTTTGACTGTGAGATATTCTATTTTCAACCCTTCATCAAGGTGATGGCGCAAGAAAATCAAGGCCTTAGCACAGTCTTGGGTAGATGCTTTATTTTTATCTTTAATGGCGTCTCCAAGACCCATTGCATCTAAATGGATTTCAGCATCCAACACTCATGTCATATAGTTCTTACCCGAAATTTCAAGGGCAACAAACTTTCTTTTCATAATGTCAGTCATAATTAAAAGAAAAGGAGAGGAGAAAAATTATACCTTAATCTTCTCAAAGAGCTTCTTGAGACGGTAGAATCTCGTACTGATAACGTGTTATTAAACAATAAAGAACAAGAACAATATTGCAGAGAAAGAGAGAGAGGAAATTCTTATTGAATTTTGGGATGATTTACAATGGGCTAAGACCCCTCTATTTATAGGGAAAAAATGACTTAGCCACAAAGTAGAACTCTTTAAAAGATAGACATTCACTCTAAATAGAGTTCTATTTATAACAGTTTTTTTTTTAAGTTTTTAAGTGATAGTTACTACTGAGAAAGTGTATTCTTATATTTGACACTTGGATCTTCCTCACTTGATTACTTCATTTGTCTCAATTCTATAATGCGACTCTTCTCATTTTGAGATGTTTTAAACTATTTGACACCATTTTAAAAAAATATAGAATTTTCACAGTTTTTAATAATTTAAAAGGAAAAGGTTCGGATTTGCTCCTCTATTATAGTATATTGTTTACTTTTGCCATTCGATATACTTTTCGTTCATTTCAACCTCAACCGTTAATGAACATTTCAGATTTGCCCCTAACCTTATTTTGGCAGCTAGGAGTGGCAAATATGCGGGTCGGGTCGAAAACAGGTAATGAGAAAATGGATAAATTATCCGGCCTGACCTATATTTAATACGGATAAAAAATGAGTTAATCGGCTGATAATATGAGTAACTATATTATCCATGCCTTCTTGCATATGATCACTTTTGGGAGAATTCTTAGTTTTCCTAACTTGAGGAACCCTCAATTTGAGGCTTTACAATTGTAAAAGTTAGACTCATTGGTTATCCATTGATTACCTATTGATTATCCATTTCTAAATGGATAATATGGTTCTTATCCATATTTAACCCATTTTTAAAATCATTATCCAACTCATTTTTTAATGAATAATATGGGTGGTTAACTATTTTGTCACCCTAGTGGCAGCCAACCCCCTTCAATTTTTCTCCATATGAGCTACCAAGTCGCATGGCCCCGAGATTTTTATACAAATAGCCGATCATATTAATTGTTTACTTTTTCTAGCTATATACATTGATTATACATATTTAATTTATAAATTATACATATAAATTATCCATGAGCCAAAAATATTTCTTCAATTTTAGTGTTAGGAACATTTTAGGGCACTTTAAGTTTTCTTGAATTACCATCGGCTTTTCGCCTTAGGTTTTTTTCCCTTGTTAATTTGGTAAGTTCGCGTGACTTAGCAGCTGACGTAGAGAAAAAATGGAAGGGTTACCTGTCTCAAAGTAGGTCCGTTAGGATTAAGGACAAAACTGAAAAGTTAGTCAAAAGTATGAGCTGAAATAAACGAAAAGTATAACGAGTGACAAATACAAATAATATACTATAATAGAGGGGCAAATCCGAACCTTATCCCTAATTTAAATTTATCAAGTACCTTAAATTTGATATTATGCTTTTTCTCGTTGGATCCCCTTCCCATGCATATAAGAGAACGATAATGGACTGCAGATGATAGCTATGGTTGATTCGAGAATCTTACGTGATGGAGCGATTCTTTTATCGTGTTACATTTTTTCTAGCGGACCCATCCCCTAAATAATAATTGAGTGGTTCGAAAAGAATATTTAGGCTCATATTCTATCTTTTCTATCATGCCTTTTACAATCACTAAAATATCTTATGCAATCATCACTGATTATGCCAATATTTTTGAACATCATGAGTAATTTGTTTTTCGGTGAAATATGTTCTTATAATCTCCTTTAATAAACTATTTTTTCAACTAATTTATGCATAAAACAATATCTTCACCATTAAGGATTGTGATGAGACAAATAAAATCTTTTTATTTTTAATCAGAAATTTTAGATTTGAACTTGTACCTGGAAAAAATATTCTAATAGCGAGAACTTTCCTTCAATAGACCTTAAGCAATGGGAATTCAGATTAGTTGGGTCCAAAACGAGTACGGAATAAGAAAAAACCAAAAAGAAATGAAACATTATCACTCATACAATAGTCGTTGCTTGTTTGTTTCTTTAATAGATAGTGCACGTGTACTTCAATATATGTTAAATCAAATTCATAGTCAATCGAATTTCCACAACATAGGTATCCGTTACCATTTTATATCAGCAATACTAAAGTTGTCCCTATCCTATATGGCTGAATTTTCCTTTTTTTAATGCCCATAATATGCGTATATTAGATACTTGCATTGTATCCTGAACAATAAGGGCTCGACTGATATAAAGTATAAGAAGGTCTAGTAATGTTATAAAAGTTTAATATTATCTTAATATTTTGTTTGGTTAGTAAATTTGGTATAAGTTATCTCGAGAGTAAAATTAGTATCGAAATAACTTATACCTTGTAGAGGATGGGGTAATTAGTGCCGGAATAACTTATATATTCTTCTTAGAAATTATGTAATTGTTATTTTTAATACAACATACCAAACAGTGAATAAAAAATAATATCACGATAACTAATCCCAACATAACTTATACCAACATAATTTACCTCGACATAAATTGTATTCAAACCAAACGACAAGGTTTCCACGTTCCACATCCGCTTGAGTCTCATGTGTCAATGAATCACATCTTTGCGAATATTTGATGAGACAAAACTTATCGGAACAAAAGGAGGACAAAAGAAAAGTGATTCCATAGAAAAAATCAGTTCAAAATTTACTTAGAATATCTGAACTAGCCTTCTTGGCATACTCTCAACAGTCCAATATTTGCAAGGAATCTTTTTAACTTTGTTCCAGATTTGTATGTCAGTGAAAATGTAAAAAACTTGTAAGATTTTTTAAGCTAATTTATTGAATATTGAAACGAGACGAATGGAAGCGAAATGGACAATGAAGATCCCCATAGCTGAATCAAACTAGCTTGAGATTGAGACTTAGTTTTTATAGTGATTGTTTTTGTTATAAATATAATAAATTAAAGTAGTTATCCATTTAGTTCTTACATCACATACACGAATCATTTGTATTCATATGTATCTATTTAATATGTAACTTCATTCTTTGTTTTTTAGGATGAACCTTTGTAACTACAAATAGAGCACTTTTGGCTCATGGGTGATAGACTTGAAATAAGAAGAATAGTTCCCTCCTCTCTACATCTCTTATCTATTATTGTCTCTTCTCTTTTGGTGCTTTAGTTTATAATTATAATATTTATTTTATAACACGTTATCAGCATAAAGTTCTAACCAACTGAAGTTATCTGCTTCATTCGAATTTTATCTTCTTCAAAAAAGAGGTAGTTAATTTCGTTTCCCATCCAATGTACATTCTTATGTTTATAACGTTTCTATTAGGATCTTCTTTAACCAACAATTTAGTTACCATATGCATAACTTATTTTGAATATGATTATAATAATTGCCTTCGTATAGAAACAATAAGCTTCGATTAAATTGTTATTTTATTATATAATCTACGAAAAAATTTAAACCTATACATAAATAGACAAGTATTAAATTGAATTATAATGATTAGACTAATTAATTTCACATTCAAATATTAGTAATAACATCCTGCTTTGCTTAATTCCAAAAAGTATTAGTTATTGAATCTTCAGGATTTATATTTACGTAAGTTTGGACGATGGAAAATATTAGTAATATGTGGCAGATCGAACGGAACTACTAGTTATATTACATATGAATCAGTGTGTTAGAAAGTAATTGGTGAATTTGCATGGAACGACTATAATATCTCTTTATTGTTTTAATGATTCACTACTATTAATATGCCTTCATGACATGTGTATATTTATACCTAGAATTTTTAAGGCATACTGCTTGTTATAATTTTTTTTTATCATGTAAATTAATTCTACTATTAGTAAGATAATTTTGTAATATATTAAATTTATCAAAACTTGAATTTGTGGTGATCTAAAATTATGTTTCATTCTCTAAAGAGAATTAGATAATTTGTGATAAATATTATATGAGGATAAGACATTGGGTTCAAGTCTCACTGCATCGTGAGGGTAAGACACCAAGTTCAAGTCCTGGTGCACCATGATGATAAGATGTTGGGTTCAGGTCCCATCATATAATGGCCTAACATGTCTCATATGAGTAAGACATTGGGTTCAGGTCCCAATGGCTCATACTGATGATAATAATGGTAGTATGAAAATGATTTTAATGAAAAATCGTGAAGTCCACCCCAGTACCGGATCAGCTCCATTCCCAGAAGAGAATGTGATAGAGATAAATCAAATGTCTGAAAGAAGACAAAATAATTATCATGGTCGTATAATATATGTCGGCATGGTAAGAGACGAAATAATAATCGTCATGCTGGTGGTCGTTATAAACAAGAGAACAATAAGGGTTCTCAGAATAATCCTTAAAAGGCAAAGGTAATAATGTGTACCGATATGATATAAAAAATCATTGGGCACGAATTTATCGTACGCCTGAATATTTTGTCAAGCTTTATCAAACCTCCATAAAAGGGAAATAAAGTAAGGTTGAGACTAACTTCACCTTTCAAAATGATGATAAGGCGTGCCCTATGAATAACCATGATAAAGTTGAAGCATACCTTGCCTATAACAATGATATTTTTGAAGGTTTTGCAGATATTACTCATTTAGAAGCTGGAGACTTCTTTGAGCATCATAACTTGTCACGACCCATTTCCGAAGTCGTGATGGCGCCTGTCGTGGAATCAGGCAAGCCACCCATTTTATCTAACTAAATACAATTTCCAATAAATATCCTTCTTAACAAGTATGTGGATAAAAATAATAATAAATCAAAATTTGGAAACCAGTTTATGAAATTCAAAACCCAAATCCTACAAACCCCGGATCCAGTGTCACACAGTCATGAGCTGCTAGCACGTAATACAACCAAAAAGAAATGACCAACATAGTCTGAAAATAAATACAACGGTAGAAAAGGAAGAGAAGACGAGATCAGGGTCGCCAGCTACTACCTCGTCAACTCTGATGAAACTGTTGCTACTCACTGACCAGAGTTGAATCCCGCTGTACCTGGATCTGCACACAAGGTGCAGGAGATAACGTGAGTACACCAACTCAGAAGTAACGAAACTAAATTATGGGCTGAGAGATAGTGATGGACTAAACCTCCGATAATTCGAACAACAGTATATAACTTGGACATGACAGTAATATATCAGGAAATAAACACGATGCATCAACATATGTCTGTAACTCTGTATACTAGCATGAATTCATATAGAATCAAGAATGATGTATACTTATTAATCAAACTCTCATAAAGTGGTCCACTCAGTACTAGAATACGGCCTTCCGGCCCAGGGAAAGTCCATCCCGGATATTACATAACATAAGTGACACAGTCACCTAGTACTGAGGAAAAAGGCCGATCCAGCCCCCACGGAGAAGATCCATCTCCGGAACATAAGAACTACGGAGAAAATCCATCTCCGAAACGTAAGAACCACGGAGAAAATCTATTTCCGGAACATAATACTCGGACAAGATCCATGTCCAGGGATATCCATCCCTCAATATCTGTGCGCTCACTGGGGGTGTAAAGACTCGGAGGGGCTCCTTTCAGCCCAAGCGCTATATCAAGCCAACGAAGGTATTCCAGGGTCGCTGTGGTGTGTAGTCCGGCCTCATAACTCTCTCAAAACCAGGCTCCAAGCCTCACTCAGTCAGTACCTTCCAGTCTCACTCACAATGCTCTAACATATGAAAATCAGCCCAACCCAATGATAATATAGAATAAACTAGCAACTTATGAGACGGAGGCATGCAACATATACTATAACAGGACTGAGTACATGAAAACAATAATCATAAATAGAGATAGCAATAATCGACCATTCCGGTCTGAACATATCGACGTGAAGCCTTAACATTTATATTTAGCATGATTTCTATTGCGTTCAAGGTAAATGCCACCTTCACAGTCCAAATATCATACTAAGATAACCATTAGACAGTGCTATGGGATGAGCCAGGCTACAAATATTCGGTGTACTCCCACTTGCCCGTCACTTGGCAAGTGCGTCACCTTAATTAACATCAATATCAAATAGTTTGGGGTTTCGAACCCTCAGTTCCAAGTTTGGAAGCGTTACTTACCTCAAAATCGGCTAATATACTACTCCACAGTGCCCTTGCCTCTAAATTCGACCTCCGAGTGCTCCAAATCTAGCAACAATCAAAGGTATATCATTATAATATGCTAAAGAACTAATCCCAATCGAAATGTATCAAAAATACTCAAAAATCCCGAAATTGATCAAACCCGACCCCGGGGAGCACGTCCCGAAACTCAGAAATTTTAATACCAAACTGTTCTTCATCATCTAACGAGTTCGTACATATAAAGAACACTAAATTCGGAGTCCAAATGACCCCTCAAATACCCATTTTAAAGACTCTTAATCTCAAGCCCTAATTACCCAATTTGCACTGAGTTTTCCCTAATTTTCCACCATAAATACGACCTTTAATCACATATAAACGAGTTTAGAGTCCAAAAACCTTACCTCAATGAAGAACTATCGAATCCCCTCTTCAAAACCCTTCCAAAAGCTTCAAACTCGGATGAAATATTGAGAAAATAGCTAAAATTCGCGAAGGCACGCTTTTATACTTTCTGTCCAGTGGGTCCGCACTGCGACCACTTACTCGCACCTGTGGAACCGCACCTGCGGATCCTAGGTGCGCACCTGCGGATCCCAGGTGCGCACCTGCGGAAAATCACAAGGACTCTAACTTCCGCACCTGCGATCGACCTCCCGCACTTGCGGCCTCGCAGGTGCGACAATTACCTCGCACCTGCAGACTCTTCTCACTCAGCCAACTTCCGCACCTGCAGTGCCATGTCCGCTCCTGCGGAACCGCACTGCGGCTCCCCATTCGTAGGTGCGAAAACACCAGCAACAGAAACATCAGCAGTGACAAAACTATTCCAAACTCCCCGTTAACCATCCGAAACCATCCCGAGCCCCTGGGGACCCCAATCAAACATACCGACGCATCATATATGATCATTCAAACTTAGTCGAGCCTCCGAAACATCAAACACAACATCAGAACCCCAAAAACACGTCGAATTCAAGTCTATGAACTTTGAATTTTCTAAATTCCACCAACGATGTCGAAACTACCCAAAACAACTCTAATTGACCTGAAATTTTGCAGACATATCCAAAATGACATTACGAACATGTTCCAACTGTCAGAATTCCATTCCGAACCCGATGGCCTATTTTCCACTGCCAACCGGAAATCGCCAAAAACTAACTTTCGCCAATTCAAGCCTAATTCTACATTGGACATCACAAAAATATTCCGAACACACTTCTAAGTCCCAAATCACCTAACGAAGCTATTCAAACCATAAGATCCGCATTTCGAGGTTGTTTCCCAATAAGTCAACTCTCAGATGACTTTTTCCATTATAAGGCTATCTTTCAATAACAGAATAACCAACCTATGACTAGTCAATAACAACAATTATAATGCAGGTTCTACTTAACGACAGACTGGGTCGTTACATTCTCCCCCACTTAAACATACGTTCGTCCTCGAACGTGCCTAGAGTTGTTCCAACACCACCAAAAATTGTTGCGTAACCTTCCATGCACATATTCAGAGGTGATCCCATGTCACCCTACCCCATCGACGTCCGATAACACAACATAACTGAAATTTCATTATCAAATCCTGACCCATAAACCTTAAAACCAAGCTTCCACTTCTGAAATAATTTACAAGTTCAAATTTCCACGACTATAAGCTGAAATAGTCTAAACACATTGTATCAAACCATATCCGTAATACAAAATGAAATCACATAATATACCGCGTGGCTCAACCACTCATAGAGATAACTCCTAACCACAATAGATGTTCAAACAACTCAATACCGGTACATACCCTCTTATCAAACCATGCCTCGTTCTAACCCTTCCATATACTGCCGATGATGAAAGAAACACATATAAACCAGCAACCACTCGCCTGATCAGTATCAATACCATCCAGAGCCATAATTTGTGCAACTTGTGCACTCAATAACCATATACCAAGAGCTCAATTCATTAAATAAAGAAGACTCACACGAGAGGGCTATCCTGCCACTAACACTTACCATTACCACATCATGCTAAAAGCCTGGTACACATCGTGAAACCATATCACACAAATCCGACACAAGGATCATACCTCTACCTAACTGAGCTACAAAGCGTGATCCCATCCAATAGCTGGACCACATTACACACTCCAAGCCACCTTGCTCAAAATCAATAACAATGCGAAATTCGACATCAATTACTCAAAGTGCATTGCCATAACCATGGGCGAAAATTGGACGATACCATGCCACCCGAACCAGCAATAACATGACCAACACGTCTCAATCCTAATAAGCCCAATTAGGACCGCACCCTATGCACATACAACCAATTATCACAACTCCTCGAACACTGAAAGGTAACTCATAGATCACTCCAAAGCACGAATAAGCTCAATGAAAATCAAATGGTACATCCCTCAACAACAGCAATTTGGGGTCAACAATTCCGACTCAGTGTAGAACACACACCCATATTGGCCTGCCAATAGTTATATTCTAAATCAACTCTGGTCATCCATAACAGGTAGATAACTCTCCAAAGGTTCATAATGACTTAATTATGACCTATACTAACACCTGACTAGCTTTGCTCGCATCCTCGTAGTTCACAACTACAAAAATAATCTATTCATGAAAACTCCCAGTCTTAAAATCCATGTGGCGCACCAATTACCATATCTGATCCCAATTCCACCACTCAAATGTATAACACGCTCCTAATACTTTATCATTCCATGAGGGATACCCCCATAATTCCTCGGTGTCACCAAGAAACCTTGAATATCAGCAGTCGATCCAACAAAAGAGCGTCGTAACACCAATGAAACACCCTTATTCAAACACATTGCCTTGAACACATTGTCCTTTATGAATGTATACTCTCATCTAGCCACCCAATAGTGGTATCCTTTACCTAATCATCTGAAATTGCCAGTTCTGACCTTCCTTCTAGAACTAAACCGTGACCTCACATATGCCACTCTCCACCATACACAAAATACCGCATACGCCATGCAATCCTATGATAAATATGAGAACTTCATGCTCCCTTCCTAGCCACAACAACTACGTACCCAACTAGCCAAGAACTTTCCATTCGATCCCATTTAGAAGCAAAATCACTATACATAACCTGGCCCTCACGCCCGTAGAAATATACATCTCCAACCGTGGTAGAAACCATTAAGAACTCCCGAATCACACTTGTACAACACCAAACCGTCAGGACTAAATCCTTCTAACTCAACCAAGCTGCACATGCCACCAAATTCCAAGAGAATTGCTAATAAAAACCTGTAACAACTCATTACCTTATAAACACCCAAAGAACTAACCATATCCCTTATTATCCCGATCCAACCTACTACCAAGCTGTCCTATTTATTCAAGTTCCTTCTGACTTACCTTCGAATTGATACTTCTTCTTGCCATAATACCA
>ML369659.1:45269-73189 GCA_005239525.1 Nicotiana knightiana | reverse complement strand
TGTGGAACCCGTTGGGGAATAAACTTATTGTGATATTAATATAGCTTTGATTGGTTGATTAAACTCTATTTGCTCAACTACGTTCTTGTCGTAGTTGATTGAAGGGCCCTCAATTAGCTGTGCCTATTTATTTTGTATCTACTTGAGAGAGAGTGCATATTTAGGTAATTGTTTGAACAACACCACTCCCAGAGTATAGACGAAAGTCATAACCGAGGGTTTAGAGGTTGGATTAGAGATAACGATACTTCGGGTGCAATCTAAGTGAACTGTAATGCAATCTAGCTAGCGTAACTTGAGAGAGTGCGTCTAGTAAATTATCATAATTACTTGAGAGAGATTTATGGTAGATAGAGTGTTCATGATTGATAGAGACGATTAATCAAGCTATACGAAGTATCCGAGAAGTAAGTTCACCAGCGGGGGAAACCATAACCTTAGATTAAAGTTAGTTTTAATATTTAGTATTAGTAAATTAAATAACATCAGGTGACAGCTGAGTAGTATTTTAACAGCTTGCATGATACGTCAATTCCCCGTGGGATCGACTCTAGGCATAATACCCCAGGATTATATTTGCAACGCCCGCTTAGTCTTTTATAAGACATAGTTGAGCGTGATCAACTTCCCAGTCTTCAGTTGGCCGTATGGATAATAAAGAAGAAATATGTCTTCTGGATAGTGCTACGACGCACACCATATTAAAAGATAAAAGATATTTCTCTTATTTAATTATGAAATAAGCCAATATAATTACAATATCTGGTAGTACAAAATTAATTGAGGGCTCTGAAAGAGCGACTGTATTACTACCAGGAGGAACTATATTGGTTGTTAATGATGCATTATATTGTATTAGGTCTCAAAGAAACTTGTTAAGTTTCAAAGATATTCGCCAAAATGGCTATCATATTGAGACCACAAATGAAGGAAAGGTTGAATGCCTTTATATTACTACAATAAAAGCGGAAAAGAAGTATGTGCTTGAAAAACTTCCCGCATTTTCCTCCGAATTATATTACACTAATATTAGTGTAGTTGAATTACATGCCATAGTAAACAAGAAGTTTACTAATGATTTTATAATTTGGCATGACCGGTAGGTCATCCCGGTTATAATATGATGCGCAAAATAATTGAGAATTCACAATGAAGAACCAGATGATTCTTCAAACTAAATAATTCTCTTGTGTTGCATGTTCTCAAGGAAAACTGATTATTAGACCATCAGTAATTAAATTTGGAGTTAATCTCCTGCATTTTTGAAAAGTATACATGGTGATATATGTGGGCACATACATCCTCCATGTGGACCATTCAGATATTATATGGTTTTAATAGATGCATCTACAAGATGGTCACATGTGTGCTTGTTATCAACCCGTAATTTGGCCTTCGCGAGGTTACTAGCTCAATTAATAAGATTAAGAGCATAGTTTCCATATTATGCAATTAAGATACTTCATCTTGATAATGCTATTGACGTCCCATGCATTTAATGATTATTACATATCAATTGGGATAACAATTGAGCATCCTGTTGCTCATGTGTTCATACTCAAAACGGTCTAGCAGAATCATTGATCAAACGCCTCCAATTAATTGCTAGATCAATGCTTATGAAAACAAAACTTCCCGTTTCGATATGGGGCCATGCTATTTTGCATGCAGCAGCTCTTGTGCGGATCAGACTCACAAGTTATCATAAAGAATCCCCAATACAATTGGCTTTTGGTCAGGAGCCAAAATTTTCCCATCTTAGAATATTTGGATGTGCAGTATATGTTTTAATTGCTCCACCACAACGCAAAAAGATGGGACCCCAAATAAGGTTGGGGATATATATTGGGTATGAATCTCCTTCTATTATAAAATATTTGGAACCTATGACTGGAGATTTATTTACGGCAAGATTTGCTGATTGCCATTTTGATGAATCGATATACCGAATATTAGGGGGAGAAAATAAGTAGTTGCAAAAAGAGATAGATTGGAAAGCATTATCACTATCTCATTTAGATCCTCGAGAAAAGCAATGTGAACACGAGGTTCAAAAGATAATTTATTTGCAAAATATTGCAAATCAATTGCCAGATGCATTCACTAACCTACCAAAGGTGACTAAGTCACATATTCCAGCTGCTAATGCTCATATTCGAATTTATATCCCGGTTGGAAAATTCATAAATACAAATGAGTCTAAGCCACACTTGAAACGTGGTAGACCAATTGGTTCCAAAGATAAAAATCCTCGAAAGCGAAAATGAGCAAATGATCTAGGAGATCATAATAAGGAGGCAATTGATCAAAAAGAGCACCGTGACATAACAAATGTTAAGACCTCAGAGGAGGTTCAGGTACCTGAAAATAATAAGAATAAAGAGATCTCAATAAATTATGTCTCTACGGGAAAAAGGTGGAACCGAAATAATATTAGTGTCGACAACATTTTTGTCTTATCATGTTGTTGTTGAGATAATGCAACAAGA
Source organism: Nicotiana knightiana (assembly GCA_005239525.1). Lineage (NCBI taxonomy): Eukaryota > Viridiplantae > Streptophyta > Magnoliopsida > Solanales > Solanaceae > Nicotiana > Nicotiana knightiana. The sequence goes on along the minus strand of ML369659.1, from coordinate 70,700 downwards.
TGAGGATCTTGAACCAAGATCTGTTGATCAATGTAGACAAAGAAATGATTGGCCAAAATGGAAAGACGCTATCCAGGCAGAATTAGCGTCACTTGAAAAACATGAAGTGTTCGGACGTATAGTCCGAACACCTTAAGGAATAAAACCAGTAGGATACAAATGGGTTTTTGTGCGAAAACGAAATGATAAAAATGAAGTCGTTAGATATAAAGAATGACTTGTTGAACAAGTATTTTCGCAAAGACCTGGCATTGATTATATGGAGACATATTCTCATGTGGTGGATACAATCACTTTCAGGTATCTTATAAATTTGGCAGTCCATGAAAAACTTGATATGCGTCTGATGGATGTTGTCATAACCTACTTGTATGGCACATTAGACAATAAAATTTATATGAAAATCCCCGAAGGGCTTAATGTCCCTGAAAATAATAAAAGTTTTCGGGAAACTTGTTCAATAAAACTTCAAAAATCCTTATATGGATTGAAACAATCAGGGCGAATGTGGTATAATCGCCTGAGTGAGTATTTGCTGAAAGAAGGGTATAAGAATGATCCAATTTGTCCTTGTGTATTTATAAGAAAGTATGGATCTGAATTTGTTATAATCGATGTGTATGTTGATGATCCAAATATCATTGGAACTCCTGGGGAACTTCCAAAAGCAGTAGATTATTTGAAGAAAGAGTTTAAAATGAAAGATCTTGGAAAGATAAAATTTTGTCTTGGTCTACAAATTGAGCATATGAAAGATGAAATTTTTGTCCATCAATCAACTTATACCGAAAAGATCCTAAAGCGTTTTTATATGGATAAAGCACATTCATTGAGTACCCCGATGGTTGTGATATCACTTGATATAAATAAAGATCCATTCCGACCTCACGAAAATGATGGAGAGCTTCTTGGTGACGAAACTCCATATCTTAGTGCAATTGGGGCACTCATGTATCTTCCAAATAATACTCGACCATATATAACTTTTGCAGTAAGCTTATTAGCAAGATTTAGTTTCTTTCCAACAATAAGACATTGGAATGGTGTTAAGCATATTTTTAGATACCTCCGAGGGACTATTGATATGGGCTTATTTTATTCTTATGAATCCGATTCACAGTTGATTGGTTATGCATATGCAGGTTATTTGTCTGACCCACATAAAGCCCGATCTCAAACAGGGTAACCATTTACTTTTGGGGGTACAGCTATTTCATGGCGTTCAACAAAATAAACTTTAGCTGCTACATCTTCCAATCATGTAGAGATAATAGTTATTCATGAAGCTAGTCGAGAATGTATATGGTTGAGATCAGTGACTCAACATATTCAACAATTGTGTGGTCTTTATTTAAAAAGGAAGATTCCAACGATATTGTATGAAGACAATGCCGCTTGTATAGCTCAACTTAAAGGAGGATATATCAAACGAGACAGAACAAAGCACATTTCACCAAAGTTCTTTTTCACACACGATCTTCAGCTAAATTGTTAGATAAATGTTCAACAAATCCGTTCAAGTGACAATCTAGCAGATTTATTCACTAAGTCATTGCCAACATCAATATTTTGAGAAGCTGAGACATAAGATTGGAATGCGTCGTCTCCGAGATATCAAATAAAGCTTTCGTCAGGGGGAGTATAATACGCGATGTACTCTTTTTCCCTTAACCAAGGTTTTGTCCCAAGTAGGTTTTCCTGGTAAGGTTTTTAATGAGGCAACACTCAATGCATATTACAAGATGTGTGTACTCTTTTTCCTTCACTAGATTTTTTTCTCATTGGGTTTTTCCTAGTAAGGTTTTAACGAGGCACATTATCTTTTAAATGGACATCCAAGGGGGAGTGTTATAAATACAATGAACTAAAGTAGTTGTCCATTTAATTCTTGCATCACATACATAAATCACTTATATTCATATGTATCTATTTAATATGTAACTTCATTCTTTGTTTTTGAGGACGAACTTTTGTAACTATAAATAGAGCACTTTTGACTCATGGGTGATAGACTTGAAATAAGAAGAATAGTTCCTTTCTCTCTACATCTCTTATCTATTATTGTCTCTTCTCTTTTGGTGCTCTAGTTTATAATTATAATATTTATTTTATAACAGCTTCAAGATTTTTTCACGACAACAAGCACTACATAATTGATTTTGAAATATTGATTCTATTTTCCCTTCTAACAATGAATGAATTAAATAATGTGACAAGTTCGTATGAAAAATTAAGGTTGTCCTGTCCCACCTATTTGGTTGAACTTTCATTAGAAGCTTCAAATTTCATGTGCCTTCCAACATTGATTCCACACTCGTTACTCTTTGAGCATTTACAGTAACCAATTCTCTTCGGACTTCTCCAACCTTACCCCATTTTTTCTATAATGGGGCAAATTTTGGGGTAAACAAGTTTCGACCCTCCTCCATTTTTACCCTCAAAATGGGGGATGAATTGTATTCCCTCAAATATGGAGTTACACTATTATCTCCCCCATTACTATTCACTCATATTTTGTTATTTAACTCTTTTAATTTTACCTCTTTACATATACCTAATTATGTTTATGTAATATATTTATAATATTAATTTACATCTAAACTTTGGCATATAATTTTGATAAATTAATTTTCGTGCATTTATTATTTTTATGTAAAATTGTAAGTTAACTTTATTATAAGTTATAATTGTACAAAAAATATATAATCATCTCAAAAAATGAATGGTGCAAATATGAAATATTAGATGTTGCTAAAATTGAAAAATGAAAATTGAAAATACATTAAAATTAAAAATACATGAAAATTGAAAATACATTAGATTAAAATATAAAAAAATTTAAACTACGATAAATAGCATAATAACATAGTAGGGAGGTACGTCGTCTCCAGCTACACCAAAATCATTGTAGTATTGAGTGAATGATGTCGAGGATTGTTGTGGTTGTGAGTGTGGATATTGTTGTCTTCTTTTATAAATTATTCGTTGTTGTTCTTGTCGCATAAATTCACCACAAGCCGGATCGACAATAGAATCCACATCCATCGTTAAAACTTTATTTTCTTCTTCATTTCTTTTAATCTTAGTTTTTCTTTTCGAACATCCATAACTTCTTTTTTTGCCTCGGTTGCATTATTCATCACCTCAATCATCCGATTATTTTCTGATTGGATTGTCTTCATATAATCTTCTTCAATTTTTCACTTTATTTTTGCTTTCTTCACCCCACTAGGCCATTGTGATCATGTGGAATGACCTGCAACATCCTCATTTAAATTAAGTGAAAATGATGATAAGTTAGGAGATGATAAACAGAGTGAATCAGGGGTAGGATTCTCAGAGTCTGATGATATATTAGCATGCCTTTTGATTAATCTTGTATCACAATGATTTCACTTTTATTTGAATTATTAGTTAATCTATAATAATTGAATACAAATTATATTATTTAAAATTTTATGACATTTTTTTAATGAAAATTAAAAATTAATAAAAATAAAAGATGGAATTTGTTTAATGAAATTTAAAAAATAAAAATTGAAATGAAAAATAATAATATAATATAGAAGAGAGAAAAGAATATAAAAAAGAATATTCTTTTTTGAATTTCCCCATTTTGGGGACAAAAATGGGGGAAGATGGAGATGGCCTTAATCTCAACAGCCAGCTAGTTGCTTCTGCTAATCCTAGGCCTGAATTAGCACATCAATGCCTAGCGATCGATGAAGCTCATCCGGCGGAGGTGGTTCCAGGATTTAGATTTTGTTGGTTCAACTTTAAGGTTTTTAGTAATGAATCCGTCGTATTTTTAAAGTTATGGGTTCAGACATACCATTTGTTGTAATTTTTATGAATTTTTACACATAAAATTATGCTCCGCAACAAAAGTAGTGGATTCAGATGAACTCGATAGCCATACTCTATATCCGCCCTGCCATCCGGTGAAATATGACTGCTACAGGGAGCATTAATACTGCCAATATCATGCCAAGTCTTCCCAGAAGCCAATTCATCTGCAATATTTGAAAGCAAGGATTAGCATTATAAGCTACAGGTAGATACTTGGTGTATTTCAAGAGTGGAGAAAGCCAGAAAACTGTTAGTAAAATGAGCTATTAAGAACCTATATATACGGTTAGACCTTTCTATAACAATATTGCTATATAACAATCATTCACTATAAAAGTCAAGTTTTTTATGGAACTAATTTTCATACTATGTTATAATATATGTTCTTTATAACAACACTTCATTGTGACATTCCAAAAAAAATCTGGAACAAATAGGATTGTTATAGAGAGTTTTGACTATATATATATATATATATATATATATATATATATATATATATATCTGTGAAGATCTTATATGACTGTCCAAACACCAATATATGACACATCCTCGAATATAGAAGTGAAGGTATATCTGTTCAAGGGTTTCTCATGGTTATACATTCTAATAACATTTTAATAAAAGTCCAGGATATTGTTTTAACCGAATTAATAACTAAAATAGGGGTAAATCCTAATCGAAGATAATTAAATCTAGATCGAGTAGTATTGAATGGGGCAAATTGAAAATAGTGAGGTTTGCAAAGTCGTTAAGATTATAGAAGACGTTAAGTGAAAATAATAGGCTTGCACTCTCAATACAATCATTCCATAGTATATAATAGAGGAAAGTAAGAAAATATTTCATTAACAACCACTGGTTACATCTCTACTGATTTTATGAGGAAGATTACAAAGATGTAGAACAAGGTTGTGGACCTTCTCTCGAGTTGCCCATGGATTCCTCTTAGGGAAAGTTCTAGAAGAAGAAGAGAGAATCAGGAAAAAAGTCTCCCCTATCATTCTCTTAACCCGTATATATACTAGGTGTTATCCCTTATCCAACGGTCCTTGACCGGTAGACTGTAACCTATTGTTGGCGCTTCAGGTCGACCTCCCTAAGTGCCATAACATGTGCTACGCTGTAGAGGCCCTTTGATGATTCGACTTCGGCCGTGGCCGTGACGCTCGTCGTTATGGTGTCTTGTGAACACAATCACGACTTAATTACCTTCTTGCCATTCCTTTTTTTAGGTCATTCTCATGTGGCCAGATTTCGACCCATACATATATGTATATCCACTTACAATCCTGTAACAACTAAAGATATTGATGAGTATCTCTGACCATAACATAAGAAAATACTGTGATGCTTAGCATGTTTTTATGTCACGTCCTTAGTCGTTAACTAAGTACACGTGCGGCGCTTGACAATTCATTCACGATCTTGCACAACTTGCTCACGTTCTTACTATGCCAAGTCAGCCTTACTACACTCAAGATCGCGAAGACAATGGTAGAAAGAACACAAGAGAATTGTTAAAGGAAGCTTTGTATTTGAGAGAGCTTGAATTATTTTCTTGATGAATTACAAATGGATAGCCTACTTTATATACTAGTCTCCTAGGGGCTAAAGTGTAAATATTAATTATTACACAAATCCCTAATATTTACAAATAAGTACACCCTCTAGAATTTTCTATAAGCTTAGAAGATTCTAAGGACTTCCTTAGCAATTCCATAAGGATCTAAGGTCTTCCAAAGGAAATGTCCATACTTCTCTAGAATATTCTCACAAATACTAGCCTTCCTCTTATGTAAGCTTCCACATGGCATTAATATATGCCAAATGGCACCTACGTGGCATGATGACGTGGCGAGTCATCACACTCTCCCCCACCTAATATTGCGACGACCGCGGCGCAATGTTGCTACATAAACTCTCGGATCTTATCTTTGAATTTCCACAAGTCTTCATATCGTTCCCACGTGGCCTCCTCTGGTGATTTCCCTTTCCAATGGATGAGGAACATAACGGTGGCTTTTTGCCCTTGTTTTCACCTGGCCTGATAATCTATGATAGCCTCAATCTCCTTATCATGCGAGGAGGTGATAGTCATAGGTGCTCGACTTGATTTGTCCCTACTCGGATCATCCTTATCTTCATAATATGGCTTAAGCATGCTGGCATGGAAGACATGGTAGATCATAAGATACGATGGCATGTCAAGCTTGTATGAGATCTTTCCTATCTTGGCAACGATCTTAAATGGCCCCTCATACTTGCGAATCAGATTCTGATGCATGCCCCGTAATGCCTTGAATTGTCTTGGGTTAAACTTCACCATGACCATGTCCCCAACTCTATAGTCCGTGGGACGCCGCTTACGGTCTGAAAACTTCTTCATTTTCTTAGCTGCCCTATCCAAATAGTACTTAGTAGTGTCAAGCTGCTCTTCCCATCCTTCGGCCATATGATAAGCCCCCAAACTCTTTCCCTCGAACGCGGCTAATAATGAATGTGGAGTTTGTGGTTGTTGGCTTGTGGCTAGCTCAAATGGTGTCCGCCCCGTGGACTCACTCCGTTGCAAGTTATACGAGAATTGGGTGATGTCTAGGAGCCTTGCCCAATCTTTCTGATGCGCGCTTACATAATGCCTCAAGTAGCATTCTAGTAAGGCATTGACCCGTTCCGTTTGTCCATCAGTCTGTGGGTGGAAACTAGTGGAAAAGTGCAGTTCCTTGACAAGTATGTCGAATAACTCTCTCCAAAAGTTTCCAGTAAAACGGGGGTCTCGATCACTGATAATATTCCTTGGTAAGCCCCAATACTTCACCACGTTCTTAAAGAATAGTTTCGAAGCTTCATTGGCAGTGCAACCCGGTGAGGCGGGCATGAAGGTGGCATATTTGGAAAATCTATCCACCACCACCATAATAGTACCATAACGAACTTCGGTAGGCAAGTGATAAAGTCCATAGTCACGCTCTCCCATGGACGTTCTGCAACTGGTAGTGGCTCCAAAAGTCCTCCGAGTTTTTGTTGCTCAACCTTGTCTTGTTGACAAACAAGACAAGCCTGCACATAACACTCTATGTCATCTCATATACGTGGCCAATAGTAGACTGACTCAACCAAGGCCCTAGTGCGACGTTGGCCTGGATGACCAGCCCACATTATGTCATGACTCTCCCTTATGATCCGCCGTCTAATGTCTCCAAACTTAGGCACGTAGACCCCCGACCTGTGGTAAGTAGTAGGCCGTCTTCGACCCAAAAACGTCCTTGTATTGCCCTGGTTGGCTAATTAGATGAGTTGTTTGGCTGCTGGATCATGTTGCATGCCTTCTTTTATAGCCTCACTAATATCCCATCTCGTTGAACTGATTGCAACAAGCTCGGCTTTCCGGCTCAAGGCATCGGCTACAATGTTACCTTTGCCCGGCTTGTACTCTAGCACATAATCAAACTCGGCCAAGAAATCCTGCCACCTAGCCTGTTTTGGTGTGAGCATCTTCTACGTCTGAAAGTAGCTAGTAGCTACATTGTCGGTCTTGACCACGAACCTTGACCCGAGCAAATAATGTCGCCATGTACGAAGGCAATGCACAATGGCAGTCATTTTCTTCTCTTGCACCGTGTAACGCCGCTCCATTTTATTTAACTTGCGGCTCTCAAACTCTATAGGTTGCCTATATTGCATCAGGACACCCTCAATGGCAAAGTCTGAGCCATTTGTGTGCACCTCAAATGTCTTGTCAAAGTCAGGTAACGCCAAGACTGGCTCCTCTGTTATAGCTGCCTTAAGACATTCAAACGCCTTTTGACAATGCTCCGTCCAAACCCATGACTTGTTCTTCTTTAGCAACTCAGTCAATGATGTGGCCTTTGCTGAGTAGCCACTGATGAACCGACGATAGTAGTTAACAAGGCCAAGGAAGGATCTCAACTCAGTTACCTTTGTAGGTTCCTCCCACTCCTGGATAGAACATACCTTAGCCTCGTCCATGTGTAGCTCGCCATTGCTAATGACATGGCCCAAGAAGTGCACATTTGATTGTGCGAACGCACATTTATCTCTCTTGATGTATAGCTCGTTCTACCGTAAGACTTGGAAAACCTTCCTTAAGTGCTCCATGTGCTCCTCCAAGGTGTTGTTGTAGATGACTATTTCGTCTAGGTAGACTACCACGAACTGATCAAGGTAGGGATGAAAATCTTGTTCATAAAGGTGCAAAATGTGGCCAGTGCATTGGTTAAGCCGAAGGGCATCACCAACTACTCAAAGGCTCCATATCTCGTCACACATGTTGTCTTTGGCTCATCCCCTTCTACGATGTGAACCTGGTAGTAGCCCTTGCGAAGATCCACCTTGGTAAAGTACTTAGCTTGCCCAAGTCTATCGAACAAGTTAGCAATGAGTGGGATCTGGTACTTATTCTTCACTTTAACCTTATTAAGTGCTCGGCAGTCTATGCACAAGCGCAGCGACCCATCCTTCTTCTTCTAGAATAATACTGGTGTGCCAAAAGGTGCCTTTGATGGGAGAATGTGACCAGCATCTAGCATCTCTTTCAATTGTTTCCTGAGCTCCTCTAGCTTGGGCGGTTCCATACGATATGGGACAAATGTGGCTGGCTTAGCCCCTAGCTCCAACTCAAACTTGTGATCCACCTCTCGCCTTGGCGGCAAGTGCTTAGGCATCTCCTCGGGCATGACATCTTTTTTTTTTCTCAAGCAACTTCTCTATGCAAGGCGGCAATATCTCTTGAAAATTCTTGTCCTCCTCTAGACTTGCAATGGTTGCCAGGAATGTCGGCTCCCCCTTCTTGATCCCCTTGACAACCTGCATGGTTGATAGTTGTGCTTGGATCTGTCTGTGTGGCATAGTCATTCTAGGTACCATGCAAGCTCCTTCTCGCTCCATAGCCAAGAGACGTTGGAGGTAGGGTTCGATCAAAGTATGGCAATGTCTAAAGAACTCTTGCCCCAGTATGATGTCAAATATATCCATAGCGGTTACGGTAAAGTTTGTCATACCTTCCTATGTTCCCAATTTGACACCAACTCCATTAGCTACCCCACTAGCATTTTGTAGCTCGGTATTCACGGTCTTGACGCGAGAGTTGGTTGGAGCAAGCTTCAATCCTAGTCTCTTTGTGGCAGCCTCAGTCACGAAATTATGGGTTGCTCCAGTATCCACCATTGCACGAGCGAGCTTGTTCTTGATGGTTAGATCCATGTACTGATTGCCGTTATCGGTAGGTTGGATAGCTTGCTTCGTGACAGCACCACATAATCCGATCATACCCTAACTGTGCGGTTCCCGAATTCTCTCCTCGCAGCTGCTCCTTTCGTTCACAGACCATGGCACTAAGGCTCTTGAGGTCGGGACAATTCATGAAGCCGTGCGGCCTTCCACATATAGCGCATCCCTTCTTCTCAACCTACGCCTTCTTCTCGGTGTAGCCCTGACGTCAACTCGACTTTATGGAATCTTGAGTCTTGTAGTATTGTTGGTGTATCTCCTTACCTTTGCCATGATCTCCCCCATCTTTGACATTGTTAACCTTTGACTCTTTGCCTTTGCCTTTGTCGTGCTTGTCGTGCCTGAAATCCATCAATGATTCAGCCTTCACTATGGCTTGGTCTATATCCGCGACTTACCGACGTTGTAATTCTTGTTTAGCCCAATTCTGTAACCCGTCCATGAAGTGGACAACAAGTCATCATTAGTCAGGTTGGGAATTTGAAGCATAAGGGTAGTGAACTGCTTTACATAGTCACGTATGCTCCCTGTTTACTTCAACTCCCTAAGCTTGCACCTTGCCTCATACAAGACATTGTTTGGGAAGAATTGTCTCTTGAACTCAGCTTTGAACTGATCCCACGTGCTAATAGTACATAGACCTTTATCCACGTCGGCCATCTTCCTTCTCCACCATAGCATGGCGGTCTCTGAGAGGTACAACACGGCAACGTTGATATTGGCCTCGTCGTCCCTTACTTTTCCATGCTTGAAGTAGTTCTCCAAGTGCCAAAGGAAGTTTTCCACTTCTTGTGCATCACGAACACCTTTGAACACCAGGGGTTTGGGAGCCTCGTTCTTGGCCTCCCTCGTCACCACAACATTGTTGGCTGCCTCGGTCACGCCATCATTGGCATTCTCCTCAAGTGACTCTATCTTTGCCTTCATGGCATCGATAGTACTTAAAGCTTCCATGAGTCTGCGCTCTAAGGCAGTGATAGTTTGCCTTAGTTCCATCTCGGTCTGTGTACTTCCCTCCAAGTCATTTCAGAAACTCTCAATCTCTCCAAGGGTGTGCCCCTCAAGAACTCTAAGGGTGCCTTCCATCTTACCCAAACGTTGACCAAAGATCTCCACGGCGTCCATCCTCGCATTCATCTTCATCACCCACTCTTTATTATCGAGCGAGACGTCCTTGGGCAGGACCTCCAATTCATCCTCGCTCGCCTCAGTGGAAGATGGTTCCTGGGATGTAAGCCCTTCGCTTGACACAACCTCGGGTGGCACTTCCTGGCATTTGTTGGTGGCATTCCTCTTTTTGTTACGGCCGCTTTTGCCAACAGCATCCTGAATGACGTTGGCTTGGGTGTTGGTAGCATTAATTTCTCCGTCGTTCGCCATTCCCTTAGTTGCAACCTTCGCTCTGATACTACGTTGTCACGTCCTTAGTCGTTAACTAAGTACACGTGCGGCACTTGACAATTCACTCACGATCTTGCACAACTTGCTCACGTTCTTACTATGCCAAGTCAGCCTTACTACACTCAAGATCGCTAAGAGAATGGTAGAAAGAACACAAGAGAATTGTTAAAGGAAGCTTTGTATTTGAGAGAGCTTGAATTGTTTTCTTGATGAATTACAAATGGATGGCCCCCTTTATATACTAGTATCGTAGGGGCTAAAGTGTAAATATTAATTGTTATATAAGTCCCTAATATTTACATATAAGTACACCCTCTAGAATTTTCTATAATCCTAGAAGATTCTAAGGACTTCCCTAGCAATTCCATAAGGATCTAGGGTCTTCCAAAGGAAATATCCATACTTCTCTAGAATATTCTCACAAATACTAGCTTTCCCCTTATGTAAGCTTCCACATGGCATTAATATATGTCAAATGGTGCCTACGTGGCATGATGACATGGCGGGTCATCACATAAAGCTCTCAAAATTCACCACTACATTCTCATGTCTTCTACATATTTGTATGATCCTTCTTCCAAGACTTCCAAAATATACACTGACAGTTTTTTATTTTTTATTTTTAACCAAGGTTGATTAACATTCTACTTCAATTTGCACATATTCTAGAAAAAATATATGCTAATTTGAAAATATATAACGTACTTGTAAGGAAAAATGCATGTAAATGCACCAACTGAAGGAATCAGAAGGGTGTTTTAAGATAAAGGACAACATTAGAAGATTAAATACTCCCTCTAATTCAATATTTATGTGGCGGTATTTGACTGGCATGGAGTTTAAGCAAGAAAGAAAGACTTTTAGAACGTAGGGTTTTAAACATGGCATGACATTTCCGTGGCTATAAAAGCATGTCATTAAGACACTCCAAGTATATCTAACTTGGATATTGGAGGCTCTCACGCAGTTGCATCCCCATATACCGATACTTCTTCAATTGCTACTACCGTGAGACAATATACTGGAGGAACTGTATAGTACGATTCTCTTCATCGGTTGATTGTCATTCCCTATGGCGACGAGTGATTTTTCCTTTAAATTTCTTTTAAAGTCATTCAATACAATTTTGCATATAATGAATGTTTATTTTATATGTTAAATTTAAAGTTTTGGTCATCCTATCAGACCACACATATGGTGGTAGAATCTATGAAGCCATACTTTCATAAGTTTGAAATTCCTGTAAAGAGATACCGTACCGAATGAGAATCAATATGTGACAACAATTTAAGATAAGAATAATAAATTTTATTAATACTTATCCTCATTCGCCTAATGTTATTAATTACCTTTTTGAAGGTTGGGTGCATATAGCAGCTTGCACTTAAAAATGTGGTGAATGTTAACTTTGTGAAGAGAACACAAAAAAGGATAAAAGATTCACATTATGTTGCTAGGAGAAGTGGCACCAAACCTGATTTCTTCCTTATAAAAGAAAAACAATTACCATTCTTTCCAAGTCATCAGGCGAAAGATGACATGGCCTGTTGAGCTTTCTCTGCATCCTCCCGACTGAGCTGTTAATCAAATATGAATAACGACCACAGATTAGAAGGCTTGAAATACGTACGGAACGTTTTCCTAAAAACGATATTTGCACCCTCTCCTCTGCGAGATTGCTATGGGATTACTGGCAAATAGCTTTAGTGGATATGACAAGCCTATGAATTTCTACACTAAGCAAACAGTGGAGAAATTCTATTGGAAAACAAGAACTATGAAACTTGATCTTTAGAATAGGAAGTTGGAGAAGAAAAAAGTATACTGCAGAAAGTTGTAAAAAAACTTTCTGTAAAATAATGTTTTCAATATACTTTGAAAGAGAAAATCAGTTTCTTTATATAGACAAAATAGTTATAAAGGAACCAGACCATTCAAGAAAAGGCACACCCTTTCATTAAACTTTTGAACTTTTAAAATATTAATAATAATTATATTTAAACAATAAATTCTAACATGAGCGTCATTCCAAATTGTTCGCTCATGTTGGCCATCATTTCTGGACTCATGTTTTTTTATCATCGATGAGAACATTTGCCAATACCCAGGAATTACAAAGATATAAATATAAAAGACCTTAAGGCCTCATTTGTTTTTTTTTAAGATTAATACGTATGAATCTGAATACACATATGAATATCAAGATGTATATTAAGATTAAGACATCTGAATTTGAATACACATCTGAATATATTAAGATGTGTATTAAGATCATAATAGAAATAATTAAGACTGTTGATTTTTAACATTTGAATGTATAAAATTTATCTTTATTTGAAAATTAATAAACATAAAATTCAAATTAAATACTAACTGATCTAATATTCTATCAATAAAATATATAATTTTTTAAAAATATGATAGTTGTTGATGGTGATGGCTAACGGGTGAATGCCGACTAGAAGCGGTGGTTGGTGATAGTTTTGGTTGATGACGGTGGTTCATGCTAGTAGCTAGTAGTGATTGGTAGTGATATCGATTAAGATTGAGGATGGTGGTGGTGGGTGGTGATAGTTAATAATGGCTAGTGGTGGTAGTAGTTGTGATTGAGAAAGATGGTGGGTGGTTGGGTGGTGGTAGGTTATAATAATGGGCAGTGTCGGCTGTGGTTGTTGATGGTGATGGGGTGGTCAGTTGTGGTAGTTAAGGTGGATGAGTGTTGATTGTGGGTGAGAATGATATATGGTGGTCAGAGTGGGGGGATCGTGGGTGGTGATGGTCGATAATGGTGGCGGCAATGATTGAGGATGATGGTGGCTTGGTGGTGGTGGTCGTGGTGGTCGTGGTGGCCGTAGTGTTAGTTGATAATGGTAGGCGGTGGCGGCAGTTAATAATGAATATGTGATAGCATCTTAATAAAATTAAGTCTCTGTTATAGATCTTAATCATACAAACCTATTCAGACCCATTAAGTAGTTGTGAAGTAAAAAAAACAAACACACTTAATGATTAAGATCTAAATAATTAAAATTCAGACTTTAAAAACAAGCGCACTTAATGTCTGAGATCTGAATGATTAAGATTCAAACCTCCATTAAGTGCAAACAAACGAGGACTAAGTAATTCCAGCATAAGACACAAATATGGATTATAGACATGTATGATGCACAAAAGGAAATCATAAGGCATAGTGACGCTGAAGCACCAAATGACTAGGAATGAATGATGATGGAGAAGGATTAGAAAGCCAATCCCCATAGTTGGGTATCTGCTACCAAAGAAAACGATTTACAACAGGTGAAAAGAGTAAGCTTACATCATTTAATCATGTAAGAAAGCATTTAAAAAAAAATAAAAAGAATGAGCAAGATTGACTAACTTAACCCAGATCCAGGTGCTAGCAACTAAACTGACATGATAATGTTATAGATCAAGAAAAATATCAAAACTTCTGAAAGAGCTTATAGTACATTCAAGAAAATGAGCTTTAAATGCATCAAGAAAAATTTATGGGAATAAAGAAGACAAGATCAGAGCTAATATATACCTGTCTCATGGCTGGATCATTCATTTGCTTTCTCATCTCTTCTTGCAAATCGGTATTTGAGGTTGGAAAACTTGATTGAGGACCATTTGTCGAACTCAAAGAGGATTGTAAGGAAATACTGGCCCTAATAATATCATCAACTTGGAAATTCTATAGAGTGTCACTAGGTTTCAACTGCTTATTTGGCCTTGATCCATTAGAACCTACAGCTGCCGCAGCTGATACTAGAGCTTTTTCTTTCAAAGAAGATGCCATTTCAAACCTCTTTTGCATTTCTTCAGGAGACATCTTACCCATAATATCTGTTACCATTTTCAGCATGTCAGGTGTTACAATCGGAGGAACTGACCCAGGGCCAAAGTTATCTGAGGAGCCTTTGTGTAGAAAGGGATTTTCCCCTTGAAAGGAGGAAGCCATTTGGATCATTTTTTGTAGTTTTTCAGGTGACATCTAGCCTATAACATTGGATGCAGTCTTTCCCATTTCAGTACGTAAGCCATCAGCTTTTCCACCACTGAATGCAGCTAGGGTGTCTGGAACACTGTGAGAGATAAAATTTTGGAAGGACCTACATCCATGCAACAGAAAGAAAAGTGTGTCGTGATTGTTGGAGTTACGTATAAATTCTGACCGCTAATAGGATAAACACAACTAGACATGCCGACGAGAAAGGTCACTAGTTATTACAGGACAGTGTTTCCATAAGCATGGGAAATTTATCGTAAGAAAATGACAAGCACTAAGAAAGAGAAGTGATGATAATGTCAAGATTAGATAGTGGACAGGAGATTCAGCATAAATAAATTCTCTTTTGCAGTGTGAAAAAAGCAAGCAACATTTGGTATTGGACAATAACACTATTCTCTGCTCTTCATAGAATAAATAAATTCTCTTTTGCAGTGTGAAAAAAGCAAGCAACATCTGGTATTGGACAATAACACTATTCTCTGCTCTTCATAGTATAAATAAATTCTCTTTTGCAGTGTGAAAAAAGCAAGCAACATCTGATATTGGACAACTAAACTATTCTCTGCACTTCATAGCATAAATAAATTCTCTTTTGCAGTGTGAGCAACATCTGGTATTGGACAATAACACTATTCTCTGCTCTTCATAGTATAAATAAATTCTCTTTTGCAATGTGAAAAAAGCAAGCAGCATCTGATATTGGACAACTAAACTATTCTCTGCACTTCATAGCATAAATAAATTCTCTTTTGCAGTGTGAAAAAAGCAAGCAACATCTGGTATTGGACAACTAAACTATTCTCTGCTCTTCATAGCATAAATAAATTCTCTTTTGCAGTGTGAAAAAAGCAAGCAACATCTGGTATTGGACAACAACACTATTCTCTGCTCTTCATAGCATAAATAAATTCTCTTTTGCAGTGTGAAAAAAGCAAGCAACATCTGGTATTGGACAATAACACTATCCTCTGCTCTTCATAGCAAAAATAAATTCTCTTTTGGAGTGTGAAAAAAGCAAGCAACATCTGGTATTGCACAATAACACTATTCTCTACTCTTCATAGCATAAATAACATCTGGTATTGCACAACAACATTATTCTCTACTCATCATAGCATAAATAAATTCTCTTTTGCAGTGTGAAAAAAGCAAGCAACATCTGGTATTGGACAACAACACTATTCTCTGTTCTTCGTAGCATAAGTAAATTCTCTTTTGCAGTGTGAAAAAAATAAGCAACATCTGGTATTGGACAACTAAACTATTCTCTCCTCTTCATAGCATAAATAAATTCTCTTTTGCAGTGTGAAAAAAGCAAGCAACATCTGGTATTGGACAACTAAACTATTCTCTCCTCTTCATAGCATAAATAAATTCTCTTTTGCAGTGTGAAAAAAGCAAGCAACATCTGGTATTGGACAACTAAACTATTCTCTCCTCTTCATAGCATAAATAAATTCTCTTTTGCAGTGTGAAAAAAGCAAGCAACATCTGGTATTGGACAACTAAACTATTCTCTCCTCTTCATAGCATAAATAAATTCTCTTTTGCAGTGTGAAAAAAGCAAGCAACATCTGGTATTGGACAACTAAACTATTCTCTCCTCTTCATAGCATAAATAAATTCTCTTTTGCAGTGTGAAAAAAGCAAGCAACATCTGGTATTGGACAACTAAACTATTCTCTCCTCTTCATAGCATAAATAAATTCTCTTTTGCAGTGTGAAAAAAGCAAGCAACATCTGGTATTGGACAACTAAACTATTCTCTCCTCTTCATAGCATAAATAAATTCTCTTTTGCAGTGTGAAAAAAGCAAGCAACATCTGGTATTGGACAACTAAACTATTCTCTGTTCTTCATAGAATAAATAAATTCTCCTTTGCGGTGTGAAAAAAGCAAGCAACATCTGGTATTGGACAACTAAACTATTCTCTGCTCTTCATAGCATAAATAAATTCTCTTTTGCAGTGTGAAAAAAGCAAGCAACATCTGGTATTGGACAGCTACATTATTCTCTGCTCTTCATAACATAAATAAATTCTCTTTTTCAGTGTGAAAAAAGCAAGCAACATCTGGTATTGGACAATAACACTATTCTCTGCTCTTCATAGCATAAATAAATTCTCTTTTGCAGTGTGAAAAAAGCAAGCAACATCTGGTATTGGACAACTACATTATTCTCTGCTCTTCATAACATAAATAAATTCTCTTTTTCAGTGTGAAAAAAGCAAACAACATCTGGTATTGGACAATAACACTATTCTCTGCTCTTCATAGCATAAATAAATTCTCTTTTGCAGTGTGATACAAGCAAGCAAAATCTGGTATTGGACAACAACACTATTCTCTGCTCTTCATAGCATAAATAAATTCTCTTCTGCAGTGTGAAAAAAGCAAGCAACATCTGGTATTGGACAACAACACTATTCTCTGCTCTTCATAGCATAAATAAATTCTCTTTTGCAGTGTGAAAAAAGCAAGCAACATCTGGTATTGGACAACAACACTATTCTCTGCTCGTCATAGCATAAATAAATTCTCTTTTGCGGTGTGAAAAAAGCAAGCAACGTCTGATATTGGACAACAACACTATTCTCTGCTCTTCATAGCATAAATAAATTCTCTTTTGCAGTGTGAAAAAAGCAAGCAACGTCGGGTATTGGACAACAACAATATTCTCTGCTCTTCATAGCATAAATAAATTCTCTTTTGCAGTGTGAAAAAAGCAAGCAACGTCGGGTATTGGACAACAACAATATTCTCTGCTCTTCATAGCATAAATAAATTCTCTTTTGCAGTGTGAAAAAAGCAAGCAACGTCTGGTATTGGACAACTACATTATTCTCTGCTCTTCATAGCATAAATAAATTCTCTTTTGCAGTGTGAAAAAGGCAAGCAACATCCGGTATTGGACAACTACACTATTCTCTGCTCTTCATAACATAAATAAATTCTCTTTTACAGTGTGAAAAAAGCAAGCAACATCTGGTATTGGAAAACAACATTATTCTCTGCTCTTCATAGCATAAATAAATTCTCTTTTGCAGTGTGAAAAAAGCAAGCAAAATCTGGTATTGGACAACAACACTATTCTCTGCTCTTCATAGCATAAATAAATTCTCTTTTGCAGTGTGAAAAAAGCAAGCAAAATCTGGTATTGGACAACAACACTATTCTCTACTCTTCATAGCATAAATAAATTCTCTTTTGCAGTATGAAAAAAGCAAGCAACATCTGGTATTGGACAACTAAACTATTCTCTGCTCTTCATAGCATAAATAAATTCTCTTTTGCAGTGTGAAAAAAGCAAGCAAAATCTGGTATTGGACAACAACACTATTCTCTATTCTTCATAGCAATGTCACCAGAATAAAACAAGCATGCAAATATGCAAGATGATGATGATGTGTATGCACAAAAAAGGAAAAAAGGGATTTGCAACTTCAAGAAATACACACTATGCAATCAAGAGTCTACCCGCTTCAAGGTTTTGAAACTAAAAGCAACTGTAAATCCACTTAAGCCTTAATTGAGTAGAGTTACCTGGTACCTATGCTGGTAGAAAGTAACAAGTAGCAGGTGGGATAGTGGAACAATGTCAAACTATCTCGAACACCGACACCACCACCACCGCAACAACAACATACCTAATAAAATCCCACTAGTGGGGTTTGGGGAGAGTAGAGTGTACGCAAACCTTACCCCTACCCGAAAAGGGTAGAGAGGCTATTTCTCGGAGACTCTCGGCTCGACAAGAGACAATAATATCAGAAAAGAAATAAGAAAATGCATGTAACAACAAAATGTGCTTGAAAGAAAATAACACAACGAATAAGTGAAAGGACAATAACACAAAACTATGCAAATCAACAATGTGAACACAACATAGACCGTTAACAAATCTAAACAAAACTCTATCAGACTACCCGGTATAAAGAGGGAAGAACTCTCAACTACCCCCTAGCCTACCACCCTAATGCTCGACCTTCACATTTTCCGATCAAGAGTCATGTCCTCGGAAATCTGAAGTCGCGCCATGTTCTGCCTGATCACCTCGCGCCAATACTTCTTAGGCCGCCTCTGCCTCTTCTCGTACCTGTCAAAGTTAACTGCTCACACCTTTTAACCGGTGCATTTAGGCTTCTCCTCTGCACGTGTCCGAACCATCTAAGCCGCGCTTCCCGCATCTTGTCGTCCACGGGAGCCATGCCCACCCTCTCCCGAATATCTTCATTCCTAATATTATCCAGCCTAGTGCCCACACATCCATCTCAACATCCTCATTTCTGCTACTTCCATCTTCTGGATATGTGAATTCTTGACTGGCCAACACTCAGCTCCATACAACATGGTCGGTCTATCTCGGACACTGCCGTTTATTGAAAATTTAAAAAGCAGCTGGATATCTGGCGTACCAAATAACATATGTGCTCCTAAGATGTGATTTTTGTCGTATCATGGTCATGACTCATTAACCACTCATTCTTCAACTAAATGACCAGGATCACTAGCAGATGAATTCAAACAAAGAAAATGTAGGAGCAGTGAAGGACTAACTTAGGTTCCTGTACAAGTAAGAAAATGTGAAAAGAGAATACAGCAACTTCTCAGAATATGAAGAAAAGAAGAATCTCACTCCAACATTGAGACAAACCTAATGGATTTTGGATCATCTTTCAAAGCCTCCAAAGATTCTGAACAAGGCACACGAGGGATCTCAGATTGACTCTTGGGAGGGCTAACCACTTTTTGTCGTTGTGATACAGCATATTGTGCTTCCAGATGACAACTCTGCTTCTTCCTTAGTTATTTCTTCAATAACCAATCCTGCTCAAAAAAGGAAATTCAAGCTCAATGAATATAATTTTTAGCAAAAGAAAAGGATGCACACACAGAATGAAATACCTCCCGGCCGATAGGAATCGGATAAGATATTTTATCTAAAGCCCATCAACCATTATCGTTTTTGAGATCTGCTACTAAAAGGCTTTCTTCTCCCCATGTTCATGGGCCATTGTGCATGCTAGACCAGGCATAGGATTTAGATTTCCTCTCCTCCCATTCCTCTTTTTTACTAGATGGAATTCAGCCCCTTTCCATATTGAAGCTTGCTTCTTTTCTCGAAGAATAGAAGGACGGATAATTTGTCGTGAATCTTGCTCGTATAAAGTCTTATTTCTATTTCAATCCAACAATCAGGATGGATAGCAAGACATACCATCTGTCCTTTGATTCTCTGGCATTACCGATTAAGGAGAAGGTCTTGAAACTCGACTGGTTAGAGAGTAGATCTTGGTAAGGACAGTAAGCATTACAGACCCTGTACTGGGGAACAAGAGTTTGAGTTCAACCTACCTAAAAGCGTTCTTTAGCCAATGAAACCGGGACAAACTTGCTGATATAATTTCTTTTAGTAAGGTAATAGGATGCTATGGTTTCTGCAGTAGTAAGTGTTGGGGTTAGCTCAATCCTGCGAGGGGATCCATCAACAATAAATTCATGCAACTATCTTGGACTAGGAAGAATGAATTGCCTCTAGAACCCTCGGTTGGTCTACGCAAAGTGATAAAGAAAATAGGTCTTTTCGGATAAGTTGTTGCTCCTCTTCTGTTATAGCTCTTTAGTCCCACCCCTACCAAAAAGGATCTCCTCATAAAAGATGTGTAGCGCTCTTGAGAGATGGGATTCATACTTGGAAGCGTGAAAGACAAGGTTTAGAATCTCGGTCTTAAGTGCAATCCAGAGGAAGATGCTTGATAACCTGGCCAAGCAGGAAATAAGTGCTTTGTCGGTTAAAGGTGCTCTCCTGCAGCTTTTTTAATAGGAAGCCCTGAGCTACATCTCCCTCAATGAAGCGGTACCTTCGGTTAAATATTATAAAACCCTTCGCCCTATCTTGGATTCGTTGAACTTTCACTCGAGCTTGATCGGGATACTCTGTCTATTGCGCTTAGCATAGAAGATAAGATATATCCCTTTGGCGTCTGGGTTTCGATGGTAGGAGGAATCCCCATAACTGCAATACCCCTCTTTGTCCGGAAAATAGAGATAGCTTCTTCGTTAGCTAGGTACGGCTCTTTCAAGCAATCAATCTGCTAAAAATGGAGCTCCTTCTGAGGGTAGACTACATGAGTCCTATAAAATAGAGCGGATGACTATATAATGGCAAGGCTTTCTGGTCGATAAGTCAATAGATCTTCTTCTATTAAAGAAGGGACCCATACAAGACTTTCTGTTTGTATCTGATCTAATGCCTGAAGCTTAAAGAGAAAGAAAGTCGTATGTATAAGGTGATCAACTCGTCATACAAGAGTTAACTTCCTGACTCCCGTTTCCGACAGGTGGAAATACAGATACCAGAGGAGCTAACCGAGAAGGGAAGGAGGATCGGAAGTTTTGGAAGACAGAACGACGTTTGTAGATGGATTGGACTTTTGGTAGGAGAGAATACTGAATGAGCACATGCTTCTGATTTCTATCTATATAGGATATGCTAAGCCTTTTCTTATTCATCTATCTAGGATGCATAGAGACGTTATTATCTTATTAATAGGTTCCTTCGCTTGAGGGAAAGAGACAAAAGAACATAACTTTCCTAGGAATGTGAATCTGCCAAGTAAGGGGGAAATATTTTTCTGTTTTAACGGGGACTTCTCATCTTGGGTTAAGGGATTAGTTTAACCCAATTTCTTCACGGGTAGTCTAGGGCTTTGCTTGGCATTCGGCTTCAATATAATTTGATTTTCTGGTCTTGAATTAAACCTCTTCTCTCCTAATTCGGTCTATAGATTTAAGTTTAGGTCCAATCTTAGGTTAGGTCCGTGAATCAAGGTCTCATAAACCCCTAAGCTGAATATGTATGGGGCCAGCCAAAAATTCCTTGGTAAGGGTAGGGAGGCTTAGATTCCATAGAGTTCAACTTGCATTGGGCTTTAGTTAAGCCAATATCCATTTTAGTAGAAAAGGATCTTTTATGTAGCCCAACTCATAGAGAGTTCTGTCACTTAATTTGAACCCATTTATTTTATTCCTATAATTGTTGAGTGATGGGTTTTCTCCTTTTAGGATTAGGTTTGTATCTTGTGTTGTGCTAAGCTCATTTCTTCTTCTAGGTCTTACCTTTTGCACTTAAGATATTGCATACCATGCAAGTCATTCGTTATCCACACATTTCATACATCTTTTATATAGAATGATCTTAGGAAGCACCTAAGTGTTGCACATTTGCATGATATATGTAAACCAATCGCTCTAGGTTAAAAACCAAACGACTTTCTCAAACTAATAGTGCAGATCGACATCGCGAGTGGCTGTGACGCTTCTTGTTGAGTACAATACACAATTCAAACTTGTAGTTCGTTTACACAGTATGAGAAGACAATTATAAATAATGGGACTAAGCAACTTTTTTAGATTTCATTCTTTAATATAACATCAACATAACAATAACATTATGAAGCAATATAGACATTTATAATTGTCTTCTCATACTGTGGAAACGAACTACAAGTTTGAATTGTGTATTGTACTCAACAAGAAGCGTCACAGCCATCCACCGAAAAGTTCACGCGCTTCTTTATTCAAAACATAAAAACATTCTGAAATGAACCCACATATAAAAGTGGGTTGGACTGCTCATTATTTATGTTCGTATATTTTTTCATTTTTGCAATACAAGTAAGACCTCTACTATATACTAGTAATGGAGAGGATTCATGCCGGATAGAACACGACGCTTCGAACTACAAACTATTGTTTCTACTAGGGGTGTGCATTCAATTTATCGATTCGATTTTGACCCTTATCGATAATTACTTATCGATTATCCATTTGTACATATGCTTATCGTTATCGTTTCAATAAGGTTTCGATTTTTTCGATTTCGGTTTATCGATTTTTGGGGCTTATCGATTCGGTTATCGATTACACCAATAAGAAAATTTGCGGGATTCCACCAATAAGAAAATTTGCTAGCTCTAAGCGATGTTGTCATGTTTAGTACCCTTACTTAATATATGTATACTATGTGTAAAACATGTATAAATAGTGGATAGCTAATAGAGATAGACGACTAATCATTATTGTATCATACCAAATGATACTACGATTAATTGATTTAATTCAGGCAGACTAATTATTCTTCAGCTCCTTACCTAACTGACCAAAAGAACTTCTACCAAATTACAATCAACTTACTGAGAGAACCTATTTGGAGATAGAGAATTACCAGATCTGTGGAAGAAACCGAGAAAGGAGGAATTTTGAGTAAAGAAATTTGAGGCTTCAGCAGTTCAGCTCTAAAGGGGCAGGAGGGTAGGCCCGTAGAGGAAAATCTTGAGGCAGAAGCGGCATGAAGAGGAAAGGAAATAATAGGGTAGGGGAAATTAGAAAATAATAAGGGTAGAGGAAAATGGAAATAATAAATTAGGTTAAAGGAAACCACGAAAAAAAAAAGAATTATTTCTTATCGATTTATCGATAAATCGATAAAAAAAATTTCGGAATCGAAATCGAAATCGATAAATCGATAACAAATAATCGATTCGATTTATCGACAAACCGATTCGAATGCACACCCCTAGTTTCTACAATGAAACGAAGCTTTGGAATAGAATTATGCTTCTTGCTAGGCCCTGATGGCGGAATTGGCATTTGGGGGGGGGGGGTGAAGCGGCCCCCTTTTGGTAGAGTAGAAAGTTGAGCTTTTTCTCGCGTAGCTCCATTAAGAAAGAACACAAAAAGGAGAAAGAACATTATTTCGTGGATTCTTGCCATCACTGCTGGAAAACAAATTTTTTCCGTAGGCATCCATCGGGTTCGGGATTATATATTGTTGTAGAAACAGAATCGAAGAGGTTGGTTGAAAGGTAAGGATAGCGTGATTGGCCAATTGGTTAGAAAGTAATGATAGCATTATTATTAAGTGTCTTGGATCATGGGCCAGAGCTACTTGGGTTTAGCCCGCTGAACATCATTTGGATGGGCTCGAATCCTTTGCATGAAATCATGCCTTTGACGGGTTTTGAATTTCGACAAATTTGGAGGGCCTTCTTGCATGAACTTGCTTTGATGATGGGCAGGCCTTTTCTTCGCATAGGCCTTTCCTATAGTACCGGGTCTAACGCACTAGGTCGAGCGATCGCCAAAGCTTGCTTGTTAGTATAAAACTAACGAAACCTCAAACCAACAAATATCAAGACTACTCGGGCATACTTAGTTTTTCCCCCTTAGATAAAGAGTTTCCCACTAAGCTTGTCACTAACCTCTTCACTAATATTCTAGCAACTTTTAAAAATAAATTTACACGAAGTTAAAGTAAAATAAAGGGAAGATGAACGACTGAGGATTGGCCGGGGAGTTGTCTCAAATGGTGACACCATCTTATAAATAAGCCAATAAAAAAAGACAAGTAGAAGCCAGTGAAAGTGGAGTAAGCAGGGTACGACGTAGCCCTAGGCCTAAGGGGCAATATGTAAACAAGTACAAATCACATGGTTTTGTAATGATCCGCTTACGAGTGACGAATGTGCCCAGGGGCCCTTTTTTCTTTTATAAGGGAAGAGATTGTAGTTGGGTACAAATAGGCCGGTGAAAGACGAGTAGGCAAGCACACGACCGGTCAACTTTGAGTTGTCGAGTGACGATTGTTCCATCTCTTAAGAAAGGACGCTGGGTGTTGTCTTATAATAAAGGGTACTCTCTTCTCTAATATGTGCTATATTACTGTGTCATATTCCTTAAGGAGTGATCCGGGATTAAGCCACGAGGCAATACCCGCCAAAAGAAATGGGTTCTTTCGTATGGATTGGAGTACGAAGATAATTATTCAGCACACTAAAATCTAGTGGATGGAATTCCATTTTGCTTGTCCTATGGTTTACATTATGTTTTTTTAAGAATTGCGCTTCACTTCAATGAAGCGTGCGCTTCGCTTTTGAAGCGAGGCGAGCCCCTGTCGCTTTTTTGTGCTTCTCGCTCTCAGAAACACTGCATGGCAACATCTTTTCCAACTAAGGAATGAAAAATCTTTCTCCTGTTACATGAATCAAGTTTTTATTTTATACGGAAAAGCCCCTTTCCAGCTGACGATATCATTCCACTAACAGCAGTATACAGTACGTCGGTATAAGTCATTACAGGATGGGCACGCGAAGTAGACAACTACTTACTAGGCTAGGGTAGTAGTTTTTTCACCTTTCCTTTATTTTACTTTGCCCTAGTGAAAATTCATTTTTTAAAAGTTACTAGATAATTAGTGAAGAGGTTTATAAAAGTGACAAGCTTAATGGAAAGCTCTTACCTTAGGAGGAAAAACTAAGTATGCCTGAGTAGTCTTAATATTGATTGGTTTGAGGTTTCGTTAGTTTTATTCTAACAAGCAAGCTTCGGTGACCGCTCGACCTAGCGCATTAGCCCCAATATTATAGTGAAGGCTTATGCGAAGAAAATGTATGCCTATCATCAAAGCAAGCTCAAGTCCATGCAAGAAAACCCTCCAAATTTGTCCAAATTCAAAACCCGTCAAAGGCATATGAAATCATGCAAAGGATCTGAGCCATCCAAATGATGTTCAACGGTCTAAAACTAAGTAGCTCTGGCCTATGATCCAAGAGATCCGAAACTAGTTAATCATGGTATCCTTACCTTCTAACCAATCACGCTATCCTTACCTTTCAACCAACCCCGTCGATTCAGTTTCTGCAGCAACATATAATCTCAGACCCAATGGATGCCTACAGAAAAATTTGTTTTCCACCAATGATGGGGAGAATCCGCGAAATAATGTTCTTTCTCCTTTTTGTGTTCCTTCTGAATGGAACTACGTGAAGGAAATCTCATATTTCTACTCTGCCGCAAAAGGGACCGCTTTCTCTCCCCCACCCCCCACCCCCCCCCCCCCCCCCCCCCCCACCAAA